>CAEGAD010037945.1:0-48704 GCA_903067055.1 Poeciliopsis paucimaculata
ATATATGTATATATATAGTCAGCAGTTGACTTTAGCCTGATTGAGACCAATAACAACTGTGAGTTGCGGCTCCTAATAGGCTAATTACCTCAGCGAGGAAATTCCCCACTCTAGCTGCTCATTAAAGGTCCTTGAACTAAACGAACAAAAGAGGGCCGAATCATCCTCTATGAGTCAGATGATTAGTCAGCGTCTCTGACAGAGACGGCTGATGATAATATGATGCAGTAATCAGTTTGAATACAGTAAAACAAGACCTCTGCTTTGGCGTCTCTGCATCCGATTGCTCCATGCGGTTCGGCTCCTCCGCTCGTTGGATTGATCGTTTTGGGCTGACGGTTCATGTGTTGCGACTCTTTGATGGACTTGGAATGTGTCCACTGCTGGCTGGCCTCCTGCTACACTGAGCTGAACCAAATGGGCAGAGATCTGATGGACGCACAGAGGTACACACGCTCCAAGTAATCAACCCCTCTCTCTCTCTCTTTTATAGGTTTGAGTTCTGAGAACAGCCTTGCTCTATTCCAGTAGTTTCTTCTTCTTGTGGAAAAATCAAACTGCACAACCGTGATGCTGGAAAATGTTGCTGTTGGTATAACCCCGCCTTACGTAAGTAATAATCCATCACACAACAGTTAATGGGAGTGACAAATTTTTTTATTTATTTATTTTTTGGGGGGAACGTCGAAATGTTTTGCAGCTCACATTTATACCACTGACGTCAGAGACCCAACAGTAGCCGCGTTTCCGTTAACCTTCAAATTACGAAATTTTAACGTTTCGAAAATGAATTCGCTTAATGGGAAACGCGCCAATTTCTCAAAAACTTTCACAAAGAGAGGTGTTTTTTTTTTTTTTTTTTCCCAGCCGTACCAAAATTGGTGTATTTTGCAAAACTGCGACTGGACACACATTTTTCGCGTCACACGAGTCACGTGATGAACAATCGGATGTCGCTACTGGCGCTAACCACGAAGAAGAAGAAGAAGAAGACCACAGGAAGCGCTTGGAGGATGGTGTTATTTTTTTAACAAGGTTGTTCACATGTGATTTTTAATTGTGACTCTTATTTAATGGAAACAACGCAATTGTGAAATTGTTTAATTTTTTATTTTACTTTAGCAGAATATAGACAAAGTTTTGAGCACATTTGTTATGGAGATGCAGTTAGTAGCTGTATTTACGTCCACACAATCGTATGCAAAGATTCATTAACTTTGGGACGCCAAATCTGAATTCAAACCGATGTTCAGTTGATCTGTGAAGGGCCAGCTTGGATTTTTTCGATAATAATATTAAATTACAAATTCCTTGTAAAAGGAGAAACACACTTACATAAAAGAAAACCCCAGAAAACCACTAAACAGCTAAAAACAAATAAAAATAAAAAAGTTCCCTGTCACATGACATGTTTAAGTTGTTGCAGTGGAATGTTTTTTTTTTCTTTCTTTTATTAAAAACTGGTATTGTTTCTGTAGCCAGAGGCTGCTGTATTATTTATTAGACTGATGCCAGGATGTGGGTCAAGACCAAACAGGAGGAGAAATCCATTTCTTCTTTTAGATTTGTGGATTATTTCAAATGCTTTAGTAAATTTTATATGCAGAGAAAGGAACCAAGTTGTGATAAAGTGGTACATCTAAAAGATGAGATGTGTATGTGTGTGTGTGTGTGTGTTTTTTTTAAACGTTTTTCTCAGCAGTAGGTAGATATCAAAGCACAGCTAAAATATAAGTCGACTGAAGATATGTTGATATCTGAGCTCCCCCTTTTTTGCATTTTTCTTTGTTTTAGGTAGGAGGTTTTGTTTGTTTACAAGCAGCAACGAGTCCATACCGTCTGCGAAACCTCAAATAGTACTCAAGTTCATTTATCCAAGGTTTTCCAGGCAGTGTGGGGCCGCTGCAGCAACACTGACTGTCTCTGGTTCTGTGAATCAGTCCAGAAGCAGCTGTCAGTGCAGGTTACTGTTGCCACCTAGTGGAGAAACGTTCACAGTGCAGTTCAAGAGATATGCCATCATCCAAGCTGTAATTATAATATTTCTCAATTAGGTTTGTTGTGAGGTTTTATGTTCAAGTGCCATCATTATCTGAAGGATCTTTGTAAATTATGAGAGCATTTGCATCATTGCTTTCTACCATTTCTTTCAATATCAGGGTCATTTTATTATTTTGATATTTCTGATGATTGCAAAAGAGGAAAAATAATAATTTGTGACTCAGTAATGTGTGTCCAAGTCCAGGTTTTTCTCTGACTTATTGACCTTTTTTTGTGTCTGTCTGCTGCTGTGATCTCTCTCTTTTACAGTTTTTCTTTTATCTTAGCAAATCAGTAAGTAGTCGTTACATTATAGTTGTTTCCTTTGTCTGCCATGGAAATTGAACGTGCAAACACAAGTCTTTTTGATTATTTTGAGCTGTAATTGCAACAACAACCCAGAAGTTGATGTAACCAACCAATCACAGCCAGAAGGAGGGCGGTAGCACTGTCAATGAAGTTTGTGTACGTGCCACTCAGAGCTTCCTCTTATTTCTAACGCAAGAGAGCCTGCCATCAATGTTAAAGCTATTTTCAAAGAATCGGGTAACGAATCTTCTCTCATCGTCAGTGCAGACAGAGCGTCTGCACAGCGAAGCATGAGGTTAAGTACTGTTATCATATTTCTGTCTGGGGATCTCAAGGAATACTCAGATGTGGCCATAAAACAGACGGGTTAAGATGGGAGTCAAACTGTGCCAGACAGTATCAGACGCATAGCAAGTAAATGCTGGAGATCCATGGTCATCTGATGGGGTATTACTGAGAATGACCTGTAACCTTATTTATATTTTCTTTTTTACATCACTGTGCACTGCATATTTCTATTCTAGTACTTAGATCAAACAAGAAAGCTCCAACCCAGCACCTCTCCAACCTTCATAGACCTTGCGTCTCATTTGTGACCTTGCCCTCTTCTGTCTGGTGGGATGACTCCGTTCTGCTCCTTCTTCGACCTCCTGCTGTGAGCTTGAGCCTGAAGCCTGGAGAGCGTTTCCAGCTACTCCGCAGTGTCAGTCCCGCTGAACGGACTTGAGTCCATCTGGACATGTGCCGTCAACTCAGACACGCAATCAAGCTACCCTGAACTTGTCCATTGCTCTCTGCATCCACAAGAGGGCGCTGAGATCCTTTTGAATGGCCTCAAATTTCTCAAACCAAACTATTGTCTTCTCATTCTTCTCAGCATCTCTCTTTGCTTTTTACTTCTCTCCGTTTCTCTCATGTGTCCACATCTTTAAGCATCTGCGCGTTGGAGTCGCCCGTTCGTGTGTGTGTGTGTTTGCGTGCCGTACGGGCCGCACGTGCCTGTTCCGCTCTCTGTTGTGGAACAAATTACACAGCGGCTGGGGAGCCAAATGACTAATCAGTGGTACACAGATTAAAATCCAATTGCCGCAAATTTGAAGCCACACAGGAGCAGTATGAGGAATTAACTGTAACAATACAGCGTTTGCGCTGCTGTCTGCTCCAGGTGAACCTGATGGATGTCGATCTTTTAATTAGCGCTTGGCCCAAAAAGAAACCCGCGGATCGAGATCCTGAGATCGCTCGGCCCCGCAGTCTCGACACCTCAACAGCCCGACGACCGAATCGAGAATAATTTACGACGCGCCCCCCGTCTGGAGTCCCGTAAAGCACCTAGAGCCGTGATTGATGAGTCCCCCAGGTTCCAGGGGTTTAATCCAAGTATGAAATAGAATAAAAACGGTTAACAAAGTTAGAGGAAGGCCACAGATTGTGCTTGAATTCCACCCGGACCCATCCACCAGAAGGAGCGTTAAGAAGATGAAGTGTTGTGTTTATGACAGGATGGGAAAATGGGATGTTGTCTGCAGCCTCTCATTAGCCGTCGCCGTATCATTCCCTGTTCACAATAACCACCTATCAACCACGGGCTAATGCGGCCGTCGCCGGGGCTTTACCGTCTCCGACTTCAAAATAAATTGATAGCGGTGGCTGTTTATTCTGAACTACAGCCTGGCAGACAATTCATTTCTGCCCGCGCAACAGCGTGTTCAGGGGTGTGTGGGGAATGAATGATGTGAATAATGAGCGACTGCTGGCCGAGCGTGCTCAGCCCTGTAGGTGAAACCAGGCAATTGACTCCTGGTTTTATTACATTATCCTCTCTTCTTCTTCTTCTTCTTCCTTTCCTTCTTTTTTTTTCACCCCCACCTTTTCTTGGATGTGCTGAGCTTCAACAGGCACCCAAAGCAGGACGGAGACAGAACACCAGAGCGCTCGGCTGGAATAATCTTAAAGGCAAAAAATAATCTCATTTTAGTCTGGAAGTGTAAAAAATCCCGTTTGCATGGCTGTGGCGTGCGTCTTTGTGCCCGAGTGTCTCATGGCAGGCAGGAGAAGTGTGTGTGCGTGTGTATGTGTAGGCTGATGCTCAAAGCCTGACAGTCATGCCGGAAGATTTCACTGGAAAGAGCCGGAACACGACAAGGGCACTTTATTTTACACATGCGACACATTTTAGTTGTGCACACAAAGAACAACCTTGTGGTTTTCTTTTTTTCTTTTAAGACTTAGCCCCAGAAATGGCTCCGAATGTCAAAAGAGCACCTGGTAACACCAATGGTAACCCAATGAAAAGGCTGACTGAACCACAACACAAGGCCCTTTTTTCGGTTTTTAGCCGCCCTGCTAAAGGCATCCAGCCGCCAAACTCGGCACAGGTGGGGAGCCGTTACAGCCCCCTTTGGACATCGAGCAAGTCCAGTGGAGCACATCTGAGCTCATACGCTGTTTAAGGATTTTATGTGTTAGGCTGCTGACGGTGTTCATGGCTTTTTACCGCCGTCATCAACTGTGTTTTTGAGGAAATGGGGAAAGCAAAGCGAGATCAAGTTATAGGGATCAAAACAGCATGACTGCAGTTTTCTGTTCATTGTGGTTCCAAGCTGAAGTCGAGGTACCTGGAATACCTCAATAAGTACTTGTTACAACAATGAGTCACATGTTAACATCAAAACTACATCTAAGAGGAGCACACTGAATTTCTCTGTTATTTGGTAGGTTTCACCTGAAAGGACCAAGACATGTCCGATTTTGGAGGGTCAGTCTTAATTTAGCAAATGAACATAGAAGTTATAAAGCATTAAATAGTTGAAGTATTACTCGTAAAGACATATGAAAGTATGTGCTTGTTTTTGTTGGTTCTAAACAAATACAGTATGACAAAGAACAAAAAGTTCAATCTTAATCTTGGCAATCGGCAATTGTTCCCACCTGTCAGTCTGGTAAGGATTATAACCATGGTACACTTGCTTAGAGTCCTGGTTTGGCCTTGGGATGAAAAACAAAAGACTGTAGTCTCGACCTGTCCTCAACATGAGTTGAAAGACCACAGTCTTGCCTCAGCACAAAATGCTCTAAACTTGAATTTGATTTGCGTTCAATTCTCAAGACCTGCCTCAAACATTAGTCATAAGATCTTGACATGACTTGGATTTGAGAAGAAAAACTTGAATGGGAAGAAATGGAGCTTGACTTGTGATAAAAGACCTGCGACTTGACTTGGCACCAAAGACTCCAAGCTCGACTTTATCTCAAGAGGAAAGACTGGCATTTGGTGGGTACTCTGGTTTGGAACTGAAATTGTGATGAAACACTTTAGAGTCAACGTGCCTGTCAGTTCAAACTCGACTAGATTGATCTTTGGAGGAAACACTTTTTGGTGGAAGCCTTGACTTCCACCAACTTGATTTGGACAAACGCCAAAAGACAATTTAAACTCACCTCTAGTCTTTCATCCTAAGTCCAGACTGCAATCTTTCCTCCGAACTCAGGACTTTACTTGCAGAATGGACTTAGGAGGAAAGACTAGAGGTGAGTTGAAATTGTGACAAAAGACTTTAGGCCTGACTTGGCAAAAAATGCTCTAAACTTGACTTGCACTTTTTAAGAAGACTCTAGACCTGACTTGAGATGGAGGACCAGTTGACTTGAAGCTGGAATACAAGAAGTCTTGACTTCACACTGGACTTGGGATAAAAAATCTTGAAAATCTGTCCAAAGCTGATCACTGAATCAGACCGACTAGACCAGGGGTGTCAAACCCATTTTCGTTCTGGGCCAAATCTAGATCACGGATGTGCTTAAAGGGCTGGTTGTGCCAGAATGTATTGATAAAACTTGTTCACAAACTGTTAAAATATCAATGAATTCTTAAAATTAAATAATGTTATTGAACATCTTTTCAGTCCCTAAAGGGTTTTAAGATTCTTTTTGTGATTTTCTGCAATAACAATCAAAGTGCTTGTGGTAATAGTTTGGAAATATATGCGGCTTTTTATTACTCACCCTGTAGATCATGGACTATAATCTGACATCAGTTAAGGCTGAGGGGCAGCTGTTTAGCACCAGACATAAAGTTTATGGTAATTTTGGAGAAAAATCTGCAATAAACTCCCCAATTTTATGCTAGCCCTAAAAAGTGTGGGGATTTGGTGATTTTCCACGATAATGCTCAAGAAACTGGAGGGACTGGTTGAAATAATTTGGCTGTAAACAGATAAAAGCTGCATTTATTTGACTGAAAAACTTGATATTTAAGCACACGTGGACAACAAGTGATAAATATTTAAAATTATCTTTTGATAAAGGTGAAGAGAAACTCATCTATGGCAGGATGAGAGTCATGGCACTCCCTTTGTGCCGTGACTGAGATTATCCTCTTGGACACTGTTGTGCAAGACTTCAATCGACAGATCTGCTCATCTTAAAATCTCTCCTGAACTCAGCAGGATTTCCCTAAATGCCAAGCTACTCACAGAATGTACAGAAATGAAAATATGTGGCCCAAATGTAAATTCGGTGCAGCTCAATTCTCCTAGCCTGAGAATTGTTCGCTCCCACTTCAGTGAAGCCTCTGCAGCTGAGCAGAACTCGCTTTGTGGGTGAAGACGTTTGTAGAGCTTCTGATTCACCTTGACCGGTTTCAAGACATACTGCACATGCATTCAAGCTTTTGAACTTCATTTTTCCACCTTCAAAAGCCTCTGAAGTTGTGTTGTTCTGGCGTCAGTGGAACCAGCTGCCTGTCGTCAAGGGCTTTGACGCAGCCCTGGTAACCTTGGATCGGTGTTTGGCTTTTCAAACCTCAAATCTGGGCGAAACCTCGTACATTACATGCACTTGATGTAATGATTAAAAGCTTTAATTTGGCTGTGTAGCCTTAAGGCTTGCCGCCGTCAATAAATCATTAAATCACCGTAACCTCGAGGCTTGGTCAAAGAAGCATCCAAAAGCCATTACTCCAGATGGTACATTAGGATGACTGTCATAATGATGATATCATCCCCCACAGGTCTGTTCTTTCCTCTGTCACTCTCATGCTGTCATGTTTTATGGCCAACCATCACTACATCATTTATTCGTTCTGATTTTTGACTCTCACAGCACGCTCTCGCCTCCCGCCATGAACTACAGGCCACGCTGCAGGTCCTTTTTCAGGTTGTGGTTTAAAGTCATTTTTATTCTTAAATTTTATACAGCGCATTTCTGCGGAGATTACATCAGCGGAAAGTGTGTTGGAAGGCTAACGGCTAGTCAGAGGGCCCCGCTGATTTAAGCAGTTTAACACAACGCAGACTGAAATTGTCCACACCGAGTCGGGAGAGATTAAACTTCCATGCTTACAAAAGAAAGTTGCTGAGCTTTCAGCTACAGAATGACTCTTTAATCATGTAACAGTTTCGTTACAGAAGTTTATTGTATCAATCTGCCAGAGAAAGAATGACTTAGCAGTCTGCAATAAATCCACTAGGGGTGTAACAGCACATTTATTTCTACCGTATTTATGTAGAATTTCCTCATCGGTTTTTCCACATGTACCCAACAAGTATGTCACTGTTTTATATCTGAACATATGCAGAATTTTTATGTGTGGAACTTAGGGTGCAATGGAACGTGCTTTAAAAAGTGAGACCAAAACGAACCTGCTCTTTGGGAACGTTAAGGTTTTAATGCCGTTGACCGTGGGGAAAGAAAGGTGAAAGAAAACTGTCTGTCTTCCAACAGCACTAAGGCACACAGCTCATTTTGCACATAGGTGAATGACTCACTCCAAGCAAAATCAAGCTGGATGCAACATCACTGCAACTGGAGAGAAATCAGATTACGTCCAAATCCAGCAATACCTGCAGCATTTAGCAACACCCTGGGAATTCCCAACAGCTGCGCTGTCATGATGCGTTCAAGTGCATCCCATGCATGGGATTGTCTGAATATCAAAACAACTTTAAACTGATTGAAGCTGTTTTGATTTGAAAATGTTTGCACAGTTTTAGTAAAGGACAACTTTGCGTCATTTGTCAGACATAAATCTGAGCAACCAAAGATCACATGTGAGGATGTGAACTCGGGCCACCATACTTAAATATCTATATTAGTCCCCAAAGTTTAGTTTCTAGAAAGCTATAAACTAAACTTTGTTCCGATGTTACATTTCCTCAATAGTTGGATCAGAATGTATTTTAATTTATTGCAAGATGGGCAGAAATTACTGTTTTGGTCCCAAAAAGACGACTTCAGACATCAACTTTAATAGCTCCAGTTGTCTTTTTTCAAATGGAAATGTTTTAACTTGATAAAACAAGCGACTCCCCGTTTAGCATCTGTGTTCAGAATTTCCAATGTTTCCACAAATTTACTGACATTTTTCTAATCCAGGTCAGGGAACTATTACTGAAATGAAGTTAACAAATCCTCATTAAAAAGAAAAAAAAAATCCCAACTATTCCTTTAAACTTCTTTAAGGTGTATTAAGGGAAAGCTCTTTCTAATTCTCGACAAGAAAAAAAGAGAACGATTCCTCGGGGTGAAACCATTTCCAACGCTCTGTTCCATTCTCTTTTGGCCATATTTCTAAATTTATCCATCCATTAGCGGGAGACACAGAAGAGGACAGGGTTACTCGAGCTATTAAGAAGGCTTCTTCTGCTCGTCATTGTCACGCTCCGCCGGGCTTCAAAACACTCGCCGTTCTTTTGTGTCTTTATTACGTCTAAAGCCGAAAGAGAGACGAGGTTGTCGAGTCTTCGTACGCGTGCGGTTGGACACAAAAAAAATTCAGGCTAAATATGAGTGGTGGTGTGTGTGTGTGAAGGAGGGGGCCTGGTGGTACTTTAAGTGTGTGTGTGGTTATGTCCCAGTTATCTACAACATATAATTGATGCGGACAAGCTTGACTGAAATCTCTGTGACAGCGACAGCCACGCTGCGCGCTCGCAATTGATGGATGCCCGTGTCAATCGTTCTGACCTCATCACCCTTCCATTCATACACACACCCACCCACGCACGCGCATGCACACACACACTTGGGATTCTTTTCAGAAGACCACAAAAGGAGCAGCTTTCCTCACTCGCTGGCAGCAGCTGAGCTTTAAGAGAAGAGTGTTAAGAGGGCACCACTGAGGAGGGGGCAGTGGAGGCAAGAAACAGAGGGAGATCCTGAGACGATATTAACGAGGAAGCGGAGGCATAACAGGAGGATTGATGGAGAGGTGTAAAGGCCGTTGACGTGAGGTGGTGAAGGGAGGAGCGTTCCTCTTAAGCGCTCCGAAATTCTCCAGGCCACGCTCCCCGGGAGCTTGAATGCTGCTTAGCATTCCTCCTCCCTCTCGAACTTGGCTCAACTTTACAACCGACTCAGCAGCGAGGACGTAGACGTTAAAAATGGCGTAATTAATTCGGAGAGCGGTCGCGCTCGTACGCCCACGCAAGCTAACATCTCCATCCAGACGTGAGAGGAATCGGTTTGCAGAGGGACGGCCTTCCTGGTCTGCGCGAGATCCGTCGGCAGCACTCCCAGGGTCGAGGGCCAGAGTGACATGAATGGGAACCGAAGTTCGGGCTCATCAAAAGGTCGCAGCCGTGCTTCTGAGTCAAAAGGCTGCGTGTAGAAAAGTCAAGATGAGATGATTGTTTCCGCTCAACGCTGTTCACGTCGACAATATATGGAGGTCCTGTGGATGGATGGTTGGTTTCATTATTATGAAAACAGGGAAACTAAGATCCTGTTTACATGGAGACACTATTCAGTTGAACACTTTTGTTGCGATGCAGCTGCTCGTTTACACAACACCAGTGATCGGAGTCCTTGACCCGGCAGCTTTTGAGGTGTGATGTACTTCCCGGATGTGAAAGCGTACATACGTCGAACGCTCAGCTGCAGGGTTTGTTTTCTGCATGGATGGGCAGAAAGCAACAAAAACAATAGCAAACAATATTGTGCTGTGTTGTGCTACTTGTTCAATTTAACAATTTTTCATAAGGACACGTGTTACATGAGCACTTCATTCATGGGAGATGATGACGGGTTTACTATGAGGCGGAAGCTAACGGTCTAAAATGCATGCACGTACGATTACATGCTGAGATCGTATGTGAGTTGCATGATATTGTTCACATCCGGATATTTTGCACATGCATAAGGAGTATTCGTTTATATGCCCATCCATAGGCATATATGCCACAGTAAAATTAACTCTGTGGAAATGAAACCTGAAGATGTAGGTATTAGTAATTTACTGCTGCTCGCGCCACAAGTAATGCAGAACGACTCAAAACCATTTGTATCCTTTTTTTCTCACGCCACACGCAGATCCGTTGTCATAGCAACTGACTGGGATGAGCGCCACTAATATATCAGGATTCAACGCCAAAAAACCGCAAACATTTCCCACACAATGAACAGAACACTCAGTCCATTACAGCGTTATTTTTACAGGCTTGATGTTTATTTTGTGATTATTAATTAGTGATCGTCTGAACGCAGCCGTGGTTGATTAGCTCATTTAAACACCTGCTCCTCTGATGATCAGTCGGGATTGGTGTGAGGGTCGTTTTTTTGGGGTTTTTTTCCTCTAACAAATTCCACAGCATGTCTACATATTAAGGTTGTGAAAGTCAAGCTACCCTAACTGACCTACTTCCTTGTCCCTCGCTAATTTCTTTAAAACTTTTTCCTGACCTTGTTTCCTAATCGTCGTGGTGCTAACAAGTAGTATCAAAGCACTGCACCCTTTTTCTTTCATATAAATACAATTAAGATCTAGTGCGTTCCGTTGACAACTTGACAGCTGAAACCAATGGGTAAGTCTTCTTTGGTGAGCAGGATCTTGCATGCATGACATCATGTCGCAACACGTCTGCAGTGGTCTGGCACGGCGGCTCCAGCTGATTCTTGGCGTCGCTGTCCGAACATGGAACTTGTCCCACATCAACATCTGAAAATACCAGCAGTTTCCAGGAAGCGGTCTCATATAAACGTAGCATAAAACTTTTTATGTAAACGCCAGAGGCCATTACATTACCTTCTACCTGTATACTTTTGTAATGCTTCAGTGACATATGACAAAGTCACATTCTACCTTGAACAAGATTGCTAAATAAAGAAATGTAGGTTCTGTGTTTCTGCAGTACTCTAGTTTTGCTCAGTTGAAGAAATCCAACATGTTTTAAGCAATGTCTAGGCCGTTTACATGTTTGAAGTGAAAGTCTCAAATGTGTGTCACTTTGCTGCTGTTACTCCTGAATTTCCCCATTTCACTCCCAGAATCCCAATAACACGTCTCACACAAACAAATGCGACAGAAATAACTTCCATGCCTGTTGCTCGTGTTCACCCACCTGTTGTTGCGGCCCAACGCTTAAAGCGCCAAGCTCCTCCGATTCTCCAAGGCCGTCCTACAGCCATTGAACAGACACAGGAAATTGTGGAGGAAGTGCATATCCCACCCACATTTTTTGGTGACTGCAGTGAGAAGTGCTGCGAAAAGCTGGACCCTCCTTCTGGCATCGGTGGCGTTTGTGTTTGTGCTGCCACAGGGGCCTGCAGCGAAGTTCAGGCCTTGCTGGCAGGGCCACGGAAAAAGACCCATCTGTTGTATGAGATTATTTGAAACCAGGAGCAGCACAGGATGTCACCTGTTTGGAGAGACTCGGGGGAGGTGGGATTATGGCGAGTAGCAGGCGGGTAAAAAGGGATGAATTTCACAAAACGGCATCGGTTTGAGTCGCAAGTCTTATAAATGTGAGCTCACAGATGTCATTTAGATCTTCTTTCACTTTATAACTGTGTTGCTTCCTGTTAGCCTGCCCTAGAAACTAGCAACAACCTTGATTGCTAAAACTTTCTTCGTGTATCATGATTGCAAGACCACAAATACCAAGAAACCTTAAATAGTCATTTCAGAATTTTTGAATCTTGCCTCCTTTTCCTTACGAAAATATTCCACTCAATTCCCTTCGATGGGATTTCTGCCGGAGCTCAATTTCTCCGGATGAATTTCAACGAGGCCAAATCAGTGAACAGGAGGAGGAGTTTTGAACAATGATGCTAATTTTCTGCGTCATTTTAGAGTTGTGGTCTGCGTTGTGGTGAACGAAGTCAACCAAGCTGTTCAGTCCGTGTTGGCAAAGATGTCGTTCGATTTGAAACTTCTCTCTTTGCAGTGGAGGACGGTCCTTTCCAGCGGTTGCAATTTCCTGCAAGTTTCATTGCGAAGCTTCCTTCGCGGTCTGGCTGGCGCATTTCATACTTTACGGGCAAGTGTTAGCGGTTGGGAAAAATCAGATTCAATAATTTAAAAACTCAGAGTCCACGCTTTTAGCTAGCAATTGCTTCTCACTAGCTGAGGCTATAGAGCCTCTTAACGAAGCAAAACATAAAACAAGGAATGGATTTTTACTTGGTTACTGTTAAATGGTTATAGGTTAATTTATTGCTCTTCATTTTGCATAAGTCCAGACTAGTTGTTTCAGAAGCTAAAGCTAATAGCTAACTGCTGCCATCTTTAAACAGCCCCAGTTCAAGTAATTACACAAAAAAATGCAGCAGACAAAATATGCAAACAAATTCACGCTGCATTTAATCTATAGCAGATTGTCCTGAAACATATTATGACTGTTCTCCCCAAGTCCCTCTCTCATGTTTAGTTTGGTTCCCTTGGATAGCAACATACACTTTGGACATGTAGAAGTTTCTGGAAAGTGTTTCTTGGCCCATCCTGGGCTTACCTGGAGTTATTGGAGGTTTAATAGTTTTTCAGATGTGCTGAAATCTGAAAAACTTCTCCAAAAAAAAAAAAAAAAATGGAATTAAAGTAAAAATGCACGTAGCTGTAATTTTTATTCTAAACCAACATCTGACTTGGCACACAGGGTTGCAAAAAGCATCAACAGATGGGCACTTTGCTCTGCTGGAGGACTGAAGTGATAGGCAACTTTGCTACTTTATTTAGTTTAGTTAGTGGAGACTTTTGTATAGTGCGGTAGGAAAACACGCATCAGTCTTAAGAGCATCGGATGTTGCCGTCACCACCTCCATCTCCAACCACTCACAGGCATCATGAGGCAATCGTTCCCAGCTGCGCCCAGAGTGCAGATTAATCGTTCTTTTGCATCGTTGTTGTTGTAGCTCGTTAACTGGACCATACAAATCAAAATAGACAAAAAAAAACTAATTAATACATAGCTAACTCTGTTTTGCTAAATGACCCACAGTGAAGACGGAGGGGTAGAACTGTGACCTTTATAAGAAAAAAACTGTTTAAAAAAGTGATTGACCATTAAAAGCTCTGTTCTAGTTCTAATATTCAGTGTTGTATGCCTCATAGTGTTCTTTACTTCCCTTTTACAGCTTTATTCCTCCCTCCTACAGCAGATGGCTAATTACATGCAGATAGCTATTAACCTGCAGACGGCTGATTATGCAAATCAGTTGGTCAGTTACCGATTTATATCAACTTTTAAGACAACCAGCTGCAGGTGGAAGTCAACTTTCTTACTGGGGTTGGCAATACTGGGTCAAGTGGAGCTTGTGTCCTCTCAGTTTCCATGAAATCTTGGATTTATTAATGTAGCAGAAACAGTGCTTTGCTCCCACAAGGCCGTTGCTTTGGACTCTGAGCGGGCTCTAAATATGCAGCTTGAGATCTAGTTTGACTTGCTGCTCAGTCTGGATCAGAGTCCAGACTTTGAGAATTGCTGATGTAAACTGCATTAGACTTCATATGGATATGATTAGACTTCATTAATCCCTCAGGAAGGTTCCCCTGGGAAATTTGGTTTCCAGCAGCAGTACATCAACAGAAAAAGTTGCTTATCAATATATATATATGAATAAAAGAAACAATGTAACAAATATATAAAGAGAAAACTACAAAGACATAGCAGCAGTATTTACACCAGATCTTAATGATGTGTGTGCTACATCTTATTTACATATAAAATAAGTAAAATATGTATAATGTGTATGCTAATGTACAATATGAATACATATATATATGTAGACACACATATACACACATACATGCATAAAAAGTACTTGCGATCAATACATGTAGTTAAACAATTGCAGAGCAGTAATGCAGCTAATGAACTGTTACTAGCTGGGTTTTCGTTACCAAGGTGCACAAAACTGTCGACACAATTTCGCAATTGCAGAGTTTGCAGAAAATAAGAAACGCAAGTAAAATCCACACTTTAATAAGTTTGTTCAAGAGATAAGTTATTAAAAATCAGGCAGCGCCATGATCCTCCGAGTACTTCCTGTCGTTGTCTTCTTCGTGGTCTCCACCAGTGGCAACGTCCGGTTTTTGATCATGGGACTTGGTGTGATGCAAAAAAAAAAAAAAAAAAAAGTGTTTCCACTGCAGCTTTGTGAGATTTTGGAACGGTAAAAAGAAAACCACTTTACTGAAGAGCCAAAACGTTTTATCAAAAGACAAGACTTTTTCAATAATTAGTGTGATCATTGTTGGTGCGATGTCTCCTGGTATTATTTTTTAGGTGATCTTGTTTTTTTTTCAAAAGATTTAATTTATAGGAGCTACAAACAAACATAAGCTGTCAGACGGAGCCCCCAAAGGTACGCAACAAATGTCTGAAAGATGAGCCACACCTGGAACCAACTGGAGAGAACGGCCCAGGAAGGAAGTCCCTGGATAGTTGATCTATTTTCAGACCAGATCCAACATGGTTTCACAACATTTTCTTTCAGAATAAAGGCAGTTTTCCCCACATCAGCTTTGTTCTCATCTGGACTTCTAAAAAAGAACCCTGCATGTTCTTTAAAACATGAATTACAAGCAGATGAAACTCTCTTATCCATTTCCCATCTGCTGATTTCAAGGGGGCTTTTTTTTTTAATGTCGGCTCAGATTGAACTCTTCTCTATTTTTAAACAAAATGCTAATGCCATGTCTGTTTATGTTTTGATAGGCAAACCTTTTTAAAAATTAGACTCTAAATGCTATTTTGCAACACTTTCACATATATGCATGAGGTGCATAAATGATTAATTGAAGAATCTCCTCTCTAACAACTTCCCCCAACTTGCACCCTTTTTTTTAAAGCAGTGAGCCTAATACACCAATTGCTTTTGTTGTCGAGTTGTCACTATGACGCCACAGTGAGCACTATTATGGAGCAACAACAGGAGGCTGGCAGTGGAGATAAGGAGACGAGAGGCTGTAATTTACAAATGACTAATTTCTCGTAATTCACATTATCACTTTGTTCAAATTGCAGCGGTTCCAGTTAGAGCAATCAAGTAGGCAAAGGATAGTGTAGTTGATGGAGGGGCCAGCAGAGGGCGAGCTACTGGTGTCTACTTCATCATTCACAAATCGTTTGAAGGAGTTTCTCTGTCCCCGTACTACGGTAGCTGCATTTCTATTACAAATGTGCACAAATCTTTATCAGTATTCTACTGACGTTGGGGGAAAAAACAACACAATTTTGCGTTGGTGTTGTTTCCATTAAATAGGAACTTAGGTTAAAATCACTTAAATAAGTTTGTTCAAGTAATAAATCACAAAAAATCACAGCAGTGACAGATGTAAACATTTACAAAAAAGATAAACAGTTGGTTATCTTGAGATCTCAAAACATAATGGGCAGCATAAGACATGTCAGTGTATGTCCTTGTGAAACACACTGACATGATCAGATCTGTAATCAGCCAGAAATCCTCAATCGGTGAAGTCCTGTTTAAAATAGGATAATCAGGATAATAATTTTAATTCCAGAACTTGTAATTGTTATTATTATTTATTCATCTACCAGCCGTCAGAGGAGATGTCGTCATCTTATTCAAGAGTTGGAGTGATGACCCCTTGTGGCTTGCTGTTATGTGGCATTGTGGGGAAACTGAAGTCTGTGATTTTATAGAAGAGCAGTAGATTCAACATTTTAGAATGATACACAACTTTTTATAAATTGTTTGATGATGTGAGAGCGCTGGTGGAGCCAGCTGCACATTGTCTGAAAAACAAACAAACAATCAAAAAAAAACCCCTCCAACATCCTACCACTTCTTGTTGTCTTCTTTATTGTTTTCACCAGTAGTAGCGTCTGGCTGGTGACTTATATGATGCCAAGAAAGTGTTTGATACGACTGAAAAACCACCTCACCAAAAAAGGTTTTTGTTGTTGTTTTTTCAAAAATTGCAGTGTTTCCATTAAGCACATTTATTTTCAGAATTTCAATTTGCACAATTTTGTGGTTAATGGAGATGCAGCTCACTGTTACTGTTCAATCCATGACAGTAATCTTTTCTAGGCAGTGATGGGAGGGAATTTGTGGTTAGATACATTGTTAGCATGACATTAGGTACCGTATTCTCAAACAAGACTCCCTTAGACATTGCTTACTGAGAAGATAAGGTTTGAAAAGACTAAAAAAAGATGGTCAGTAAACATGTTTAACTCTCCCATGGTTTTAGTGTGATGCTCAGGTGGAGCGAAGCAAATATCACAGTCGGACAGAGAAATGTGGCTGGGGGTGTTGTCCCATCAGACCATCAGTTCCCAGAACTACACACACAAAAACCTAGCAGAAACGCAGTGCGACCCTGCTGGAAAAAAGTTTGTGGGGTCCATGCGACCCCGTCTCTACAGCGGGAGGGTTAACTGGGAAAATGACAAATTCCCCCAAGTCTCTGTGCAAAGTCACAGACCAACTCAGAGTCACAAATCAAAGCTTCCAAGTCAAGTCTTGGAAACATTGGGCACAGACGCGTCAATGTTTTTTTTTTTGTTTTACATAACAGCCACTGAACACTAATAGACATCTGAAAGTCAAGCCCACACACACACACAAAAAAACAGAATATAGACGTTGGAGCCACCGATCTCCAACGTCCTAATCTTAAAGTCATGTACTTTTGGGGGAGGAATTGCATCCAAAAAATGGCTTCTGAATGCAGAAATAAAGAAGTTCAGAATACCAAAAAACATCAGGACCTGAAACCAGGCAGAACACCTCGGCCAAGGTTAGAGCGACACACCAGCCGCATACTAATGGCTGCAAAGCAGACTCCCTGTCTGCAGGTGATGAATGAGTGTCATGTCAACGGGGAAGGAGAAGGTGAAGAGGAGGAGGAAGATGAAATTTGGCTCCAGAGATGGTGCCGGCAGGACGCTCAGGCACAGACTTCAGAAAGCCCTAACCGGTTCACTTTGCCATCTGTGGCTCAGGGCTGTGTGTTGGTGGGTGTGTAGGAATGTGTCAGCACGTTAAGCTCTCATGCTTCCCTTTGATGGCAACCAACAGGAACGCTTTGATGGCAGCGTTTGGGTCTTTCTCTTTACATACAGCGCCGCGCGCTTGCGTTTTCCTCTGGGTTCCTGCCGTCGCACAAACACACCCAGCAGCTCCGTCACCTCTCGCACCTCCGCCGAGCAGAACAGATGGGAGAACAGGAGAGAGGGTTCCCACGTCCGCTCCTCATCGCCTCGCCTCACCTCATCTCGGCCCCGCCCACCTCAAACCTGCCAGAGCTCCGGTGAGTCAGCCAAACCCGCGCCCACCACACGCACACCGCTGTTTTGACACACAACAGGGCGGGGGGATGGCGTGTCGTGCTCACAGTTAATGAAAGTGTATTGTCATGCAAAAAAAAAAAAAAAGAAGAAGAAAAAAGCCCACAAACGCTTGAAGCCAAAGCACTTCATGTGTACATTAAGCACACATGAAGTGCTTTGGCTCTCTGATGGTCCAGAGAGACACCAGAGAGCCAAATTATGATGAGGTAATAAAACTGCTGTTAGTGGCAAACTATTCCCCATCTATCTTCAGGTATGAGGCAGTCTGCTGCAAAGAAAAGGCAGGAATAATTTATTGCAACTTGACTTTTTTTTTGTACATCTCATATTTAATCTCTTACTTTAAATCAGGAGCGTCAAACAAATTTTCATTTTGTGCCGTATCAATCTCAATGTTCTCAAGGGCCCGTTGTTCCAGAACTCATTTACAAATTGCTAAAATAATAATAAATAGCCGTCTGCGCCGTCAGTAAGTAAGAAATCTTTTCACATTGACCAATACCTTCAGGATTTCACACAAACTGTGTTTGTGATGTTTTTTGCAATCAAAATAATAGATTTGTGATGCCAATTTTTAAGTATTTGAAAGGAATTTTGCGACGTTAATGCTGATGTATGAAGCTAAATGTGACGTTTGGTTACTCGCCGTATCGATCACAGATGATAACTTGACGTCAGGCCGGGGCCAGTGGTGTCTTAAAAGTAAGAAGACAGCCACCTGCACGTGGGAGGCAGTCACTTAAGCCCAATGATTTTGACGTTTTTTGTTTGAAATCTTCATTAAACTCCCAGTTATGCAATTAGCAGCAAAAAAAATTAATAAATAAAATAAAAATGCAGAAATCTATTGATTTTGCCTCAAAGCTGCCGAAGACTAGAGGGACTAATTGAGGTAACTCATGTGCAAAAACAGATTTTGCACATGAGACCGTCTCATATTATACAGTCACGTCATGTTTTAGCAAATATAGAAGAAACATATTTTTGTCAAAAGTTAAACACTGCAGCTTTAAGGCGATCAGAGAATAACAGTCAGATTGTTCCCAGTTTCCCCATAACCCCGTCTTTCCGAGGAGCAGAATGGTGTCACCGTCTCTGGGAATCAATGGCTTTTTCATGCAGAAAACCTCAGTTTCCCTCCGGCTGTTTTGTCACCTCCCATGAGGCGAGACGGAGTCCGGGGGACAGCTCGGGGACGGGCGCCAGATATCAAGGAATCGCAGCACACGGGTGCAGCAGGGCGGTAATCGATACGGAGCTGGCAAAGGGCTGGGGCTCAGGATAAACAGTGGAGATTGCTCAGAGGGGCTTGCATTGATGTGTGATTAAAGCCAGAGAATTGCCCCCTCCCCGTCAGCCCTCACAACACCAACCACCCCCACCGAGCTACCGACCGCTCGGAACTTGTGAGTGAGATCTCTGACGGCGGGGTAATTGGTCTCAAGAAAAATCAATGGATCTGGCGAGTGAGCCGGTCACACCTTCCCGGGCAGCGCGGACATTTTCACCTGCGGCTGAACTTGACATTTATGCTTGAATGTGCTCAGGGCCTGACCTGACCCAGCTTTATGCAGCTGGCAACAAATATTACAGAGGAGAATAGCTGCCATTGTGAACACCTTGGGTCGCTTTCGCCTTAGTTATTCTCTTTGGCAAACTGTTGGAACAGCAGCGTTTTCGTGCAGAAATCTGAGTCGTCTCGACCTCACACAGGACAAAGAAAAACACTAATTAAAGCCTCTAAATATCCGTTTTATGCCAAAAAGATCCCCGTGTCGTACCTTCTAATGAAATGAGAAATTTGTGACGGTAACCAGCGACGAGTGGAGTCGGGTCGAATGCTTGATTTGTACAACTGAGGCACCTCACGCTGTGTTCAACAAGACGGCACTGTGCGGCGCGAGCCTTCGTTTTTCAAAAAGGTCACTGATGATGCGGGGACCCATCAGCGTACATCCCACCAAATGACAGCTGTGCCTGGGAGCCATCTCTCTGGCAGGGCGGACCAATTAGAGACGTCCGTGTATCAATCAAATATCAAATAGCATCTCATCACAATGCCTGTCTGTTTTTGATCCCTTCCCCCTCACACACGCACGCACGCACACCCAGGAGATTCAAGATCCTCCAGCGAATCGCTTTTTGACCCCACAATTCTTTTGGCTTTTTTTCCTCCCCAGACATCCAATAAAAACGTAGGATTGCAGATGCGCAATGGACATGCAACGTGTGCTGCAGAGACACACACACACGCACGCACGCATAGAGCGCAGGTGACCGAACCAATTAACACCATAATGAGGTGGTCTCCAGTCGCAGTTCGACTCTGTCCACAAGCACAGCAGGACGCGTGGCTCTCATCATCCTGGCTGTGACACCAATCTTACTGGAACAACTCAACCCTAATGGCTAAACTGATCTGAAGCAAGAAAAAAAAAATCTTAACATAGAAGGTGTAGGTAAGGCTCAACATTTTAGCACAAAATCTTTCTAAAGATGTACCAACAGAGATCTTTATGAGCAGAAAGCTGCTTCTTCACTTCTTCGTACTAGTGTGCAAACAAATACAATCCTACATGTTTTGCTTCTAAATACTGCACAATGCTTGTTCCTTATGGTAGTTGCCTCTATGCGTCGTATCAAACTCAATAACTGTGTGGTAGCGCAGGCTCAACATGAATTAAAAGTCCTTTTAAGTCTCGTTACTTCATTACATCATTGACTTCGACGTTGACTTTTGTTAAGACATTTTCATTTGAACACCATTTACTAGTCCTGTCATTTGTACCGTAAGCCAGGCGGCACGCTACAAAAATCACAAACTTCCCAACTATTGGCTACTTAGACGTGACTTCATCACCATCTTGGTCCCTTCAACACCAAGTGGTTCTTGGCCCAAATACATCTGGAGCAACCTACAGTGTTTTGATTAGAAAAAAAAAAAGAGGCCTAAGCTTGGGGAGAAAAAAACTCCCCTGCAAATGGTTATTTGTCTTCAGTTCCATCCCTCATCAATGTTCGCTTCTTCTTGCAGGGTCACAGGGGATCTGGGGCGTTGGGTGAGAGGCGGGAGTCACCCTGGACAGGTCGCCCGTCCATCACATGGACAACGCAGACATACGGGACTAATGCACACACACTTAACTAGAGTGTGAGAGAGATCGAACAAACCTAGCAGACACTTAGTGAACTGTGCGAGGAAGCTGGAGAAAATGGGGAGAACAAACTCAATGTTTAGTGCTAATAACTCTGCGCCGTGGTGCAGGTTACCCTTCTTCCATTTCATCTAAATCCCTTAAGTGTTTGTCTTATCTGTGTGGTTTTTTTTTTTTTACTGTCCTGTATATGGTTTGCACTAGCTTGTTTGAATTACTTTGTCACAGTCTACATGATTTTCCTTTCTCGAACGAAGCACAGAGGGCAACAGGGCAGTACTGATTTGTTTTTGTAAGAAGCATGATGAGAGTTCACTCATCAATATAAAACAGCCGTTTTATATTTGAATATTTGTTTTAGATGAAATGACGAGGATGGCAGCTTAATCACCAAGCATTATCTTACTTACAGTATCAACCTGGTGTGGCCCAATGTGTCACTGGGGCCCCGCAATGCACCCAGGACCACTGCACCATCAAATCCTTCCACATGTTTTTAAACTCCATTTTGCTTAATGGGATGTTTGGGGTGCCCTTCATATGACCCCGAAGACCTCAGATTGATGAGGTCTACGTTCTGGCTGTGTCTTGATGTCAGATCAAGTTTCTTTATCCTCTCTGAAGGAACAAACTTCCAGAAAACTGCTAAAGAGCCAAAACACTGAGCTCCTTTAAATCAAGGCTAAAACCCCACACCTGTTTAGAGTTGCCATTGATTAATAGTAACCAGAACATTGATCGATATATTGACCAGGTGATTTTGAGGATGCCATTTGACAAAATGTAATTTTCATTGTTTGTTTCACAAATGGTTATTGCACTTTCTATGAGCTTCCTATGCATAAGCTAGAGCCTCCAAGTGGTCAAATAATCACTTCAAAAGTAAATCAGGTCAGGCTGTGGTCAGTTGGAGCCACGTCAAGCATCTGGCATCTAGAGGTGAGTGAGTCTTAATCAGAGTAGTCTGTATAATGGGTTTAATAAGTGTTATTTTCAGGGGATTTGTACAATATCTGATTCGTTTTTTTGGTGAAATCCCTAGCAGAGATGAATACATAAATATTTTTGCATGCCCTCGTGCCACAAAAAATAAATATATAAAAAATACACTGTGGCAAACTGGTTTAACTGGTGATGGTGTATATTATAATAATAGCTGTGCAGGAAGGCGATATCAAAACAGCTTCTTGTGCCACTGAAACACAAGTCGTAGAGTGTAAAGTGACTAAGTTCTTTGAGACATCCAACGTGTCTGTCAGGCTGATGGGCAAGAAAGTTACTAAACTGAACCTAAATAGCATTTAGTGTAGGTTCAGGACCCCCTGCTGAACACAACAAACATCTGAATTCTTTTTTTAATTTTTTTTTATTTAATCAATAAAATAATGGCGGTTCAGTTGTTTTTTTTGGGTTTTTTTAATCCCGCGAGTCTTTAATCCAGCAGCAATTTTCTACATATCAGACACTTACGGACAAAACAGAACAAGCCGCGCTGTGAGTATGAATAATCTCTCAAGCACAAGGCAAACCACAGAAGTGTGTAATAGAGTTAGCCAGCAGTGTGCCTTGAGAATTTATTCAAATATCAAATAAAGATTAAGAAAACACAATAATGATCAAGCTTTGGCTAAATTAGGTTTCTCGCTGCGTCTGTGCCAGTTCGATAAACCAAACAGATCTCTAGATGCCATCAAATTGATAAGTGCAAGAAAATCCAGATGTAAGAGATATCAATGGATTTTGTCAGCCGTGTGGGTGGCGACAGCAGTGCAGTCGTGGCGTTGGGCGTCTTAAGAGTTTTTCTGCTGCAGCAGCACACAGAGGCGGCACAATGAGCAGGGAAGATATTACACTTGAAGTTTTTTTCGCTGCTGAAGAAACTTTTGAATCTCTCGCTTGTGATCAAAGAGACAGTGTGAGTCAGCCCGAGCTTTAGTTTATCCATCTGGTCTCTCCTCAGAGTTGAAACACAAGTTTGCCCGGAATAATAATAGCACCTTGACGAGGCTCCGTGCGGCGCACTGCAGCATCGGGGGCAGGCATCTTGATTCATGGCTCTGACAAAAATCCTCTTGTTTATGATCACACAACATCTGTTGATGCTGAATCAGTCCTTGTAATCAGCACTCGGCTGCCATTTGATCGCTTTATCGGTCCCAACGTGGTGCGACTGCACTTCCAGGCACTTTGCAGCACAGGCTGCCTAATAGGAGCCTGTTTTATTGACCGTTATCCAAACAAAAGGTATGGGTTTCTGTTGACTGGCATTTTTTGTCTAAAATGAGCAAGGTCACAATCAGGGTGCAAAAACTGCAGAGGAAAAACCAACTCAACTTTTACACTCTCGCGTCAAAATGGCTGCAAAGAGAAGCGCAGCTATGCAACCGGACATCTTCGCAAAGCAGAAGTGGAGCTTCCTGCACAACCAACGGGAACGCGTTAAGTGTCTTCTGGGCGGTAACACTCGTCTTTACCAGCAGCCGTTTTATGACTAGTAAAACCGGCTGACCAGACCTGCAGGAGATCACTGGGGCTGCTAGAGTGACTCGACAATCAGCAGGTTTTCAGACACCAAAAAATGCAGCAAAAGAAAACAGCTGGATGGTTTCTGGGCTGTTTTTAGAAGCATTAAAGACCCAAACGGAAATATAAAAACGTGCAAAATGTGAATTTCGCATGTTACTTTCCCTTTAAATAGATTTCCAGCTGATGACGTTTCAAAATACAGGGAACGAAGCATTAAAGGTTACAGGACAGAGCCGAACATATGACGTTGAATCTACCAGGCTGTGGCGTGTTTGATCCCTGGGAAGCAGGGACATGGGGAGAGAGTTCTTTCTTCCTCATGTGTGTGTGTTTGTTTTTGTTTTTGTTTGTGTGTGTGTGTGTTCTTCCAGTAACGTGTCTCACTCTAAATCTTCCGTTCCCGGTGGAGTCTGAAAGCAGACTGCCAAGCGAGGCTGAGGGGCCAAATACAAGAGACCTTGATCCAGAAAAGCTTAGCCATCAGCCTTCTTGAGGGCTGTCACAGGCCTCCGACTGTGTATGTGCTGAAGTGATTATCTGTGTGGGTTTTACTCTTATTCTGGGCACATGTTGGTGCTAAATGATCACCAACGTGGCGTTTCGCAGAGCTCTGCCCTAACAATCACTTTAGGAGTTGCTTTGACCTCACTGGACTTGACTCTGGATAATTAGAAACGACTGTAAATAACAGAGTGAGATATTAACCTGTGGGGATAATAAACAAATATATATATATATATATATATATATAAAAACGCCATCTCAGCCAGTGGGCGAACTAAGAAATTAGACTTTTTGAATTTACACGGCTCGGCGGTGCAGACAGAGTTTTGAAGAAGCGGGTTTTCACGTTTGACACAGTTCACAGTTGCAGGGAAGCTGTGCTCTCATCTTAGTAAAGATGAGAGCACAGCTTTACTAAGATGTGCTCTTAGTAAAGACATGCACATTCTTGCACATTTTGCACATGCACATTTTGCTAACTGAATTTCTAAGGAGAGCCTTCACACCGAATGAACGTGATATTAAGGAAGAGAAGCTTCCAGAAAGGATGACCTCAGCAGAGTCTTCAGGGCTGCGTTAAAAAGTCAGCGGGCTGCTCACGGCGAGTTGTGTTTATTGTTGTGGTCGCCCGGGGGACAGATGGACGGACGCGGACACAAGCACTTAAAGGAATTACGCTGCTTGTCATAGCAAGGTTTGCTTTCCTTTAACAGCTCGCCTGTTTGTTCTGCCAGATAACTGAAGGGAAAACGGTGGACCTGGATCAAGGTGTGCAAACACACACACCTAAATAGATAACATGATCTTTTTGCCCTTTAAAAAAAACAAAACTGAACAATTTCAATTATTTAATTGCTGCTCCCAGAATGGAATGCTGATAATTCCATCTGTAATGTTACAGACTTAAACATTTGTTTGGTTTTCGGATTTTACGGGTCAAATGTAAATCTGATTCATTGTGTTAAATCAACTCAATGAAAATTATGAGCGAATGAACTTTTTCAGCTAGATATTCAAGAATTAACCGTTTCCATCACGAGATGCGTTAGGAAGACTGACGGGCGGGCCGCCATATTGAAATCAGCTGTGTTACCTGAGAGTAAACAAACCAGCTTATGAGACTGTTTGGCTGACGACTTGGAGCCCAGAACTGCTCATTTCTCCTGCATCACAAGCAGAACCAACTTTAACTCACCAGGTTTCTGGGTAAAAACAAGGAATAAATAGCAAAAGGCGTGAATAAGATTTTGTGCGCAAAATATGGCCTCCGATGTTTGGAAAATACGTCAGAATAATCTGCTTAGAAAAGTACTGCCGGCTGCCAACGAAGGTTTTCGAAATATGATAATTGTTGCTAAATAATCCAGCCAGGCGCTGAAGCACCCTTCTCTTGTAAACACACCTGGTTTTATGTTGATAAATGATTTCCAAGGATGTGCTTAGCGTGAACACAGAACAACTGACCTTAAACATTTTTCTGTGGAACATTAATCCAAATTATTCACAAATTTTCCTAGTTATTGTAGAGCATATCGACAATAACGATGCAGCAGCCTGGGTAGCCGAGAAAAACTGACGCAAAACCACGTAACATTCTACTGGCTGGTGTTTGCAAATCGACCAATCCAGGAGTGCCATTTTTCCCCCCTTGGCACTGATTGGCTGTAACCACTAAGAGCAGAAGGAGGAAACACTGTAGCTGCTAGCATCTGCGGTGTTGCTAGAAAGTTTTTCACTGTGCCTATTAATGTATATTACAGAATATATTGTGTACGAACCATTAAAAAAAGGAGCTTATAAACATTTTTAGAGCTATTCTCACGCAGCTGTTATTCCCCAACTCCCATGAACCTCTGCTTCAACTTCCTGTCTTGGAACTTCCTGTGCCGTGTCTATTCACTGGTGATCAGTTTGATTAGAAAACTGCTTTTTCAGTACGAGAGGGAGAGAAAATCAGCAACATCTAAAGGGAAAATATTGATTTTCACTGCAAAATCTGGAAAGTCTGTAACATTTGAAAGAGTCTGGGTGGAAGAATAAAAAAAGAATCCATATGCATAAACAAAGTGCCATATTACAGTTATAGTGAGCCAATGATCACATCCTATTGCTTTTACTCCAAAACAGTAATATTTAGTGTTCATGTCAGTTCCAACGTGTTTGAAAAAATAATGTTTCAAACTGAAGTGGGAAAGATCAAGAGCATTTTACTTAATTTCAAGTTTTGCTTATTGATATCTGAAAAAATTGCGCTATGGTGTGAACTTTTCTCAGCACAAGTCGGCAACTTTTGCAGATAATGCCGTATATCGGAGCAAAGCTGTACTGTGGAGCTCAGGAGGCAAACACTTTGTTGTTGTTGGGTGCAGATTTCCGATTGTGCGCACAGAGTCCGGTCTCCTTCATGACAGTCAAATGTGCAGCGTTGCTTCCTATCGACTGCATCCGTCCCTCCTGCGTGAAACGCCTGCACTGCTGCCGAGTGGCGACTTTGGACGTCTGATCCGAGGTGGCGAGCAGTCCGAGGAGATCCGGAAATAAATCAAGGCTTCAGAAAGACCGGAAAACTCCAAACCCCGACTTCTACCTTTTGAAGTTGTCGAAGGACGTTTTGAGCCGAGAGTTCGCCAACCCTTCGCACACGTCTTTGTTTGTCAAACCGTCACCATGTTAGAAGCCATGTCGTGTTTGTTTCATTTTTACTGTCAGATCTCACCCTTAAAATGAAAAGGTGGATTTTACTTTCTTTCCGCAGAAAGGCCAAGCGCTTCTCCTGACGTTTGCTGGTTGTGTCTGCGGTGAGGCTGGCAGGCTTACAGTAATCGTGACTGAGCTAAAGTACGAGTTTGGGAACTCTGCAGTGCATCAGAGCGGTTCTCTGAGGTTTATGTTTAGACATGAGAAACCCCCCGAGGCAGAGGTTTGTTTTCTTCAACAGGGACTACAGTCAGGCTATAAAACCGTGATGAAAGGGTGTCACACACACAACGGGGCCCCGCTGTGATAAAAGACCCTGACTGACAACTTCACTGGTAAAGAAAAGCGGCATCCCGCCAAAACATCAGCGTTCTGCAACACTGTTCCAAAGAAATGTTACCATGTGAAAGTTTTCTACAGTACCGCTGATGTTTGCGGTAAAAATAAATAATCTGTGTCGTGGGATTTTCGGTCGTTTGCCCGTGACGACCAGAAGATTTGTCCAAAGTGTTTCAAGGTGAAAGAAACAAAAATAAAAATGCTGCTGCGGTTCGTTTTGGACGCATCATCCAAAACAGACACAAAGCGAAACATAATTGTCCCGCCGCGTAATCTTAGTGTTTGGTTTCTGGTTTTCATCATTTCTTTAAAATGGTTCGGCATGTTTCAGAATGGGCTGTAATGACTTACTGGAAAACAAAAAAACGCCTTCGAAATGGACACAAAGTTTGAAAGCCCCACCCCAAACCTTTCATGTTTAACTTTGGGTTATTGTCAACATCCAAACTGATGGCCCCAAGTGTCAGGATGTGTGAGTGTGTTTCTTGGTTCGAGTGCAAGTCTCACCGCAGAAATGATCTCTGCAGCTGATTCTGTCATCATTGAGGATAAAAGAACCGTTCAAATCTGTAAAATAGGTGTTCCTCAAAGATGCATGTTGGGGTCACTGCTGGTGTGTTCATATATTGATAGATTGCCTGACAGCCATAAAAAAGATTGATTGTACCAAATTTCCACTGTGATTAAGAAAAAGAAAAAAAAGCCGACAGAAAATTACCTGAATATTTTCCATTACTTGTATGAACATTTCCATTAACTCTGAAACAGATTTTTACTGGGATTTTACCAGTTCACTAACCCAAGCCTGACATTTTTCATATTTTATAAATCATATCTCCTGAGACATTCACAAAAATCTTGTGTTTAAAACCCAAAATCTTCTCCATTTTTACTGTATATCACACCAACACTGACATAAATCAGTGAATGCAGGAGAAACGCATTCACTGTTTCTATTGTTTGCAGATTTCAAATATTTGAGTGTGTTTCTGGATTCCCCAACTCAAATTTCAAGTTTATTTTGGGAAAGTTTCTAAAATTGATCACTGTCTTCTGATAAGATCATATTTGTCTGTACGTAGTGCTGACAGTTTCACGTTTTAATTCTGTCAAACCATTTATATTGTGTAACCAAACAAACCAATCAGCATCGTTCTTATGCAAACAACCGTTGGATGTTTTAGATCAGAGACTAATGAAGCGCCATTGTTGTAAAACCCAGAAAAAGCATAATGGCTTCAGCTTAGATAGCTTTACACTTCTATGTTTTATTAAATTGACTTAGAAATGTGTTTAGAGACTCGTCCCAGAGGTGATTAGTCAAAGGATTTCGAAGCCGCCCACAGCAGGAGTCACAAGAAGGAGAGATGTAAATAAAGAGAAAAACATAGCATCCTTTGGGAAGACATCTTTTTCATTTAGTTTGCCACCAATCAGTTCATAGAACTAGTTTTAAAGGATGACTCCTTAAAGCTCATGTAGGCACTGAACCCACAAACTAACCCTTTTGCAAGAGGATCAGTTGACGAGACAAAGTATAACGTTATTTTTTTTTTCATCTTTCTTCACGATCAAGTAAATACATAAAGCTTCTGTCTGGCAGCTGAGACCAATACCGACGTCGTTCAATACATCTGCGAGTCTTGGAAGAGCAGTGGGAATATTAGCACTTTCTGGTCAACAGACAAATCACTCAGCCCTGGAAGGACAGGCATGAAAATCTGCACGCCACCTGGGTCGACTGCAAGAAGGCCTCAGGCTTGATACCACCTAAGTGGATCCACCGAACAATAGAAACAGTAAAACGTCAACGGGACACTCCGAGCCTTCATAAAGACCTCAGCGGGAATGTGGAAAAGAAATCCACGGGTCAATACCGAAGCCAGTCGCACAGGTTACCCTCGGGTGCTTTACACCAAGGTGACTCTCTGTCCTCGCTGCTGATTTGCCTCCACTGCTGAAAGACCGTCGCTTCAAGTGGCCGCGGACATGAAAATGTGCGTGACATTGACTCGGTGGGCACACAGCGGCGCCATGGGAACGGCATTCACACTGCGAATGTTATTCGACTGAACGTGTTAATCACAGCTCAAGGGGTTAAAGTGCCGGTAACATCTGGAACTGCAGCTGTTCTGTGCAGCGGCGAGTGATTTGGGATCCCACGCGCCAAAGAAGAACGTTACGTTCAGCTCGCCGCCGCAGAGAGTTTAACCCAAAGTCCGACATCCTGACGCTGAAGACGAGTGAGGCCATCGAACATTGAACTACAAAGTGTGAATGTTTTCAGAAGCAGAAAATTCAATGAGGATTTTGATGAGCAAAGTGCATAAAAATGGAAATGAAAGTCACAGGAAGCGACTAAAATGGGAAAATCAACCAACCAATGAGAAAGGACCATACTGAAGGACAGGATCACTGGTCAACAGCCAAACAAACGTCTGGGGTTTTTAGGGTCATTTTCATGTGCCGAGTTCAAACTCCCGTTGGTTCTGCTCAATCAGGTCAATTTTCTGAAGTATGGAGCAACATGAGGATCAAAATGCATGACTTGTTCTCACATATGGATCGGTTTCCTGAGAATCTGGGATCAATGAGTGACGATCAGGAGAGATTCAACCAGGACAGAAAAGAGACGGAGAATTTAGCACAATGAAGGCGTCATGTTCAATTTACATCTACTTAACCTTAACAGTGTTTACTCTTTAGTTTACAGAAATCCAAGTTTGTAACATTTAATTCATACATTCTGCTGGAAAACATGTTTTTTTTTTCTCTCTTATGACCTTTTTTGGATGAAACTGATAATGTCGCAAAAATGTCATCAATTTAGCAAGAAGATCGGATTTCTCTAAGTCAAAGTAGAATAAAAACGTCTCGTACAATCCGCCATCAAAGTTCATCAAAGAGACTTAAACAAACGCCCTCGGGTGGTGCGCATATCCACCCACCGCTTGTCTTCCCTTTATCCTTCTCTCTACTGCACATCCCCATCTTTACCTTTTATATACATAAGTGGAGCATTATAGAGAAAGAACTGGACTGGATTTCACTGTTGATTTTGTCAATATTTATGTCAAAGATATTCAACGTAGAAATGGTTTATTTGTAATGAACACGTAACGTTCGGGATGCACATTTTCAATCTATATGCCACTTATGAAGCATTTTTATTTTGATTTGGATTACACTGATTAAAGTTGGAGTGTTTGACTGCAGGGTGTGCGCTTTAAATCTAAAACTAGAACTATAAAATCGCCGTAACGAGTTGAAACAATTAAGCAAGGTACCGTCTGAACAAAACTAATGTTAGGACTGTAAGTCCGGCAAACTCGTCCATCTACAAACGTGAATTTTTCACTGATTATTTGTAAAGGCATTTCCTAATATTAACTGGTACCACTACCATCTACCTTGTCATGCAGGTAAACATAAGTCGTTCTGTACTTCACTTGTCATTGTCCTATGCCACGAATTCAATTGTCAACATTATTGTAGCTTCTTTTGTTTGGAATATGATTCTAACACAGTTTGCTAGGAGTTCGGACCACACCTTGCTGTGTTCGGCAGGTTTTCTCATTTCATACATGGACCATGTCAGGCTGTAAATATCACCGTTGACTGCACAATCATTGTTTGACCAAGCAGTCCCGCGCATAATGTGTTGTGGATACCTCAAGTATTCCCTGCAGAGTGTTTCGGCACTTTTCCACCAAACATTAAAAGTATCTTTACATCTCCGCCGTGCCGATTTGACAGCAACACTCCCAATGAGAGACACGAGCGTCAGCAGGAACGTCAGGCAGAAAAACCGGTGAGATAAACTCTTTCTGGCCGGCGGCATTTCAAAAGCGTTTCGTCAGCATCCGCCGCTGCCAGCTGATGCTGATCTGGCTTTGGGGTTGACGCTGCGTCATGGCAAACGGCTCACACGGTGTGGTGAGTGGCAGGTATTGAGTGGGTGGTCAGCTTGACCAGCTAGAGTCGGAGGGCAAAGCCGATAACGGCCTTGGAAGAGCAGAAACTAAACCCACGTTGATCAGACGCAGCGTTATGACAGGCGGATCATCGCTTCACCACTGCATCTGTTGTGGACGGGATGAATCAGGCAGTCGATGTGACAGGAGCAGGAAAAAAACGGGTAAGGCTGAGGTTTTGACCGAGTTTAACAGATTGTGATGCCGGGGTTAAAAACTCTTGTCGGGAGTTCCCCAGTCTGCAGAGGTCAGTATCTTATCAAAAGCTGTCCAACGGCGATGAACCAGCGACAGGGTCAAAGGTGGCTGAGGCCTATTGATACATGTAGAGAGCAAAGGCCACACAGTGTGATCTGATCCACTGTAGCTGAAACTGCTGATTCTGGTACGGAATAGCAATAGAGTCTCTAGAAGCGCCATAAATTACAACTGTAAAATACCATTTTACAGGACATCCTTTGGACAGACACTCTTCTCTATTAGGAGTTGTAAGCTTTGAAGACCATAACTCACATTCAAGGCTAAAGAACTAGACCAACCAGAATTGTACTCAATTTTAAATATTGTAATTGTTTCGATTCATTAGTTTCAAATACATTGTTTTGCTTCCCTCTCCCCCATTATTTTATTGCACTTACTTCTGATTTTAACTTTTCATTTCGCCCAACCATCAAATTAGCTCCAAATGCAGGAAGCTGACGATAGCGGAGGTCATACCGGGTCAACAGAACCAAAACAAATGCTATGTGGTCTTTTCCCAGAGACAAAAAGGAACCGCTAACATCTCACTCCCTCCATTTATATTTACATTTTGCGAAGAAAGAAGTTGTCCTGGTCCTCTTCAGAGGTTTTTGTGTCGTTTCCTTCAGTAGTCCTTGGTGCAGCGCCACCACAGGCGAGGAGGTGAATAGACCCTTCAATTAGTTTGGATCGTTTGACACAATGAGGTGTGAAAGCGAAACACAGCAGCTGAAAATGTAACCAATGCAACTTTGGTCCCCAATAGAACCGAGTCATGCGAACTATCAGGAGTGAAAACGCCCTGCGACCTCTGACCTTCTGCTAACGTCTTAGGACCAGATACCACACAGCATCGTCAGGTGTCTCGTGTGGCAATATTAGGCAGAGTTAAAGTTATTACAGTGGGACCAAAATGATATTTAAAGTTAAAAAAAAAAAACAACCATCGACCTTATTAAATAAGATTAAAATAACTGTCTTGTTCTCATTTTAAATGAGCCAGCGGGGCAAAGGACTTGTTCCAAGGGCGACCTGCTGTACCGGCCGCTTCGTAATGAGAGAAATATTACAAAGCTTCTCTGACCCCACTTCAACGCCAAGGACTTTATGGCTTTATGTGCCTATTTATGACCACTTCCTTCCCGGGTGCAGCAGAGAGATGGGCTGGCGAGGCGGCGAGTGCCACTGTGGCTCTATCACTCTATTAACAACGGGAGGACACACAGCAGAGGAGCACATTCATCATGCAGCCAACAGCCGGCCCAGTGGACGGGGGGGGGGGGCAACACACACCGCGCCAAGCTCAGGTTTGCTCACCGCGCGCTCGGTGTGTTTGTGTGTGGCCGATGACGCCGGATCCCCCGTGTGGTTGAGGTAAGTGATGGCGACACCCCACAGATCTTCTCCAGACAGCTGGGAAAACTCTAATGAGCCCGCGAACCTGCCGAGAGGTGTGTGTGTGTGTGCGTGTGGGGGTGTGCGTGTGTGTGTGTGTGCGTCGAGCGTCAGCGGATGAGTGAGGGCGTGCGCAAGAATAGAACGTGTTTGGACGGCTATAAATCATCGCTGTTTAAAGAACACCGCTCCCCTCAACTCCTCTAAATATCTCCGTAAATCCGGGACGATGTTAAATTCGTCCGGACTGCTGCATCATGCGGTTCCCACGGTAACGCAGGATTCCCGTCTACTTGTCTCTTCACTGTGCGGGGTAAAAAAAAATAAAAAAAAGACTAAATAAATAAATGGAAATCTTTCTTTGCAGCACTTTTTTAGTTAGCACAGACTGTGTGTGTGGCTTATGTTGCGTGTCACTCATGACAGGCGCCCAGCAGGAGGGGACCGCGCGCTCCATCTTGTGACCTTCGCCGGCGCGAACAGCGTTGCCATGGCAGCACTGCTTGATGCTTTCTGACAGTCCTGATTCGTCCTTGACAGTAATTCAGCTGCAGGCCTTAACGTCCTTCCATTGTCCTTGTCTGGGCTACAACATATACATACATGCAGTATATATATATATTTAGATGGGGTTTTTTTTGTCACAAATGCATTCAGATGAGGAAAAGAATTGTTAGAAAAATGCAAAAAGCCTTAAAATTCATAATCTTACGCTGATTGACAAAATTCCTCCTATAATGTGAGCAGTTTCTTTTTCTTCCACTGGAGAAAAAAAAAAAAGCCATATTAAAAAACACAGAATCGTTGCTGACCCCATTATCCCAAACAATCTATTTAGAATAAATTAAAACTGCTTTTTAAAAATATGACTTTTAGCGGCTGATCAGAGGGGACTCCCATATGTGCTTAAATGTTTTAAAGGGGCAGTGTTGTATAAAATCAACATCCCACCCCGAACCTCAGGCGCAGCAGGGTGGAACACAATCACAGGATGGGAAGGTGTGATTTCACATCGCAGCCGCTGGTGTTGTTGTCATGATGGGATCCAGTTTCTTAACCCACATGCAGAACAACACCAGGAGAACAGGAAATCAGATCAAGTTTATTTGAACAATATGAAAATGCTGGTGAAAGGGTCTGGTCCTTGGGGAAGGAGCAGCAAGGAAGATGGTGAGTTTGAGGTAATCTGAAAACTGGAACTTCAAGAGAAATTAGACTGGTCTTACTTGATTACAGGTTGCTTCCACCCAGAAAAGGGGAGACTGTTGGTCCGTGGTTTCGATATCTTTGTGGGTGTCCTCAAGGTGATCCAGGTTCCAGAGTGACGTCTTGACTGTCAGCTGGGTAATCCAGGAACGGTTTGAGGTTAATCTGCAGAGATGAAGAAGGGACTCGGGCAACCAGTGGGTAACTATCCAGGGCGTCACGAGGAGGGAAAATACAAAAGCCAGGTCCCCGGTTTTCACAGGGAAACTTCCAACGCGTCACGAGGAATCACCTGAGAGAGAGAGGCAACAAGAATCGATTACTAGAAGGTCTTCTGATCAAACCACAGAGAGTTAACTCAGAGGACTCAGAGCACCGTTACTGCCAAACACTCAGGCGACGAGGTGCTGGCAGTCTGCTCCTCTTAAGCTCCAGGATGATTGGGTGATGAGTCAGCGGGCACGCCCCTCCAGGTGTGCAGCCTCTAACACCATCTGGTGGATAAAGGATGAAGCAGCAGGCGTGAGATAACCTGATATGTCTGATGATGGCGCTAGCATAAACGCGCACACACACATAGCACTTCCACCATCACCTCTGCTGTTAATCTCTGTCTGGGCTGCACTGGGACCCTTAGTGCACACCCCTGACGTTGACAAAAGAGCTTTGTGTGTTTTTGGCAAAAACCCCTCCCACCCCCCGCCCCCGACCCCAGCTACCTGCTCCGCACTTTATCAAAACCACAGGAGCCAAAATGGCGTAGGATCCATCAACGTCCCCTGCTGAGAGATGATGTCATCAGTGAGAAGTGTCTCCTGGGGGACAACCGCTGATGGCTGACATGCATCAGAATCCCAAAGAGCGGCGGGAACCTGGAGACAAACAGCAGATGAAGGTAAAAGCACGGCCGTAAAAATACCGGCTCTCGCTATTTGGCTCTTCTTGTGCAAAGTAGTTTTTAAATCTCCAACACCCCGCAGAGCGAAACTTTCCGAAAGAAAAAGTTTGTGGGCGAACCTGAAACACAGAAAAACAACCTTTTTTTTTTGATGGTGTAACTCACTGTGGGTTAAAAAAAAAAAAAAAAACACTTAAAAATGAGGGAGGACTCAAATAAAATCTCTCCAAAGTCACAGAAATCCATCGGAACAAAAACGTATACGATTGAAAATGGCAATGTGACAATTTTCCAAGTAGCTTTTAATGTATAAATAATGTCATCTGACGCAACACCAAATGTCCATTAATAATGTAACCATGTTTCTTTTTTAAAAAAAACATTTGATTGTAGGTTATTATTTTTGCTATACGTAATTTTATCCCCCTGCTGTATTTATTCCAGATTATGACCAATTTTAACTTCAAAATGCACAAGGCAACAAATCGAGCTTTGTTTATGAATAGTAACATCTGGAGAATAACCAATAAACAGACAGCTAGCTAGTTATAAACTGCAGAGAGGTTGAAAAATAAATGACACGGCACGCTGTTAACACTTCTGCTGACTTTGTCAAGAAATCTGGGTGAAGATTGACTGCATTAAACTCACACATTTGACAAGTGATTATGTGCATTTAAGTAATGAAAATGGTCATTATCGTCCAGTCATCACACAAAATTGAAGAAGAAGCACAAGTTGTAAACGCCTTTTAGTATCAGACATAAACAGGATCAGGTACTTTGAAACAGAGCAGTCACACGAACCTTCAAAACAATTCCTGAAAACCTTCAGTGGGGCTGGAGGCGCGACAAGGCGTTGATGTGCTTGGCTCTCGGCAATGTCGGGTAAAGAGCCAAAGAGTTGCAATGGAAATTTTTTCTTTTTCCCTTTTTTGTTATTCCAGAAATAGTATGTTTTAAAAAAAAAAAAAAAAAAAAAGCATACTAGAATGACAGATCATATTCAAGATGAACTAAAACGGACGCTTTATCAGAATTAGCTCATCAACATTAGCATTTTAATGATACACCATTAGCAAAGCGGCACTTATCAGAGTTGCGGAAACTGCTAAAGCTGTGCTACGAATATTATTGCTTGGATAACTAGAATATGGTGGACCATTAATGGAAATTCTCTTCAGCAACACTTCCACGTTTGATTGGCTGATCAATCAAATAAAACAAATCGTGATTGAGTTTTAGTTCAACAGGTGTTGCCTGCGGCCTGCACACGGGAATGTAGTAAATTTCATACAGTTTTTCTTTTTTTAATTGAGAAGAACCCCTTGAATTATTTTTATTGACTTAAATTACAGTTAAAATACAAGTATGTGTTGTGTTTTTTTCTTAGCTCCGAATACATGGAAGACTTTGCCAGGTTGCCACTTGCCTTTGCGCTCTGATTTATCTGCTTTCTTTCTTATTCAGGTGGTAATTTGCTCATTTTGTGGCATGCAGGAAAAACATCTGCCCCTGCCTGTCTGTGGCTGTAAAACCATTAAAACAGAACCAGTGGTTTCGCTGCGATTATACTCGGGGATTCCCTGAACAACGGAAGTCACACTTTAGCAGTGTAACAGCTGAAGTTACACTGCTAACTCTTCCACTCAGATTGGAAGAGTTAACTTAGCATTAGCTTAACGTCACACGCACCGTTAAAACACAGGCTTCAAAATGCTCTGGTGTACAAGTAGCTAGCCCAACACTGAGCGAGCTAGTCAGCTAATAAGGAGATATCATGGGAAATAGGATGCTAACGGCCTACAAGGGCTAAAAGCTAACCAGCTAAGCAGAGGCCAAAATTCAGGCGACAGAGTCAGAAACAGGTGTGAAGAAGGATCCAATTTACCTTCTGTTAAAGGTTTACGCTGCTGCTGGTAGTGTGATGCTGTGAAAGTTGTCTAAACACCCTTTTGAGTCTCTATCACCTGATTAACATTCTACGCCACTGAGAAATAAGGCAGATCCGAAGGCAAAACGAAGAGCGTACCTAATAAAGTGGCCAGCAAGCGTGTTTCAAAAACAGCCCTAAAAGTCTCTCAGTAACATTCAGCCTTCCATAAGGCCTAGCATGAACCAGCATGGTGAGTTTTTGGTCCTGTATCTGGGTCAGCTGCATTCATTAGTATTGTGTGTGTTTTCCACGTGTCTCAGGCTGGGATAAACTTCTCTTAATTGCGTGTGTGGGTGTGCGCGTGTGTGTGTGTGTGTGAGGACAGTGAGCATAGTACAAGATGTTTATGGTGCTTGGTTTAGAAGATGCAAGATTCTACAAAACAGCACAGGATGAGGAAGAGGACCAGGTGGTGTTCCTAATATAGGAAGCTTAGAACCTTCAAAATGTGTTGTCTGCCTTGATTTTAAAGAATTAATGAACAAAATATGGACCTCCTTCAAAAGAAACTTCATCTTACTGGACATATTTTGCTTCTATTTTAATAACCTGCTTGTATTTGTTTTGAAATAACAGAAAATTTATAGTGCATTCCAATAAATTATCTTTAAAGCGAAATAAATGCCTCATTGTTGACACAGGACTTACATCCACTGACCTGGAGCTAGCATCAGGTGTTAACTAGCTAGCATCACGTGTTAACTAGCTAGCACCAGGTGTTACCTTGCTAGCACCAGATGCTACCTAGCATCAGGTGTTACCTTGCTAGCATCAGGTGTTAACTAGCTAGCATCATGTGCTACCTACCTAGCATCAGATGCTACCTAGCTAGCATCAGGTGTTACCTACCTAGCAGCACATGCTACCTTGCTAGCACCTGTACCTGGCTAGCGCTAGGTGCTATCATGTACTAGCTTGTTCGTAGCTTTCTTCACCTTGCTAACTCTAGGCTTCATTTTGTCTTCAGAACTGCGTTTTTTTCCCACAAAGTGCTAGAAATATTCTTTGATTATGGTCCATATTGACACCACTGCATCACACTATTCCTGCTGAGTTGTCGTCACGACATCCATGATGAGAATCTCCTGTTCCACCAAATCCAAAAGCTGCTCTGTTGAGCTAAGATCTAGTGGCTGTGGAGGGTTGGAGAACTTATACGTTTTTTATATTTATATATATATGTATAAGTTTTACTTAAACGTTTTACATAAACTGTCATGTTAAAGACAGTAGTTTGATTTAAGTTTTGTCAGATGGTGCACTATCCTGCTGGATGTAACTGTTAGAAAATGGGTGAGCTGAGGTCATAAAGGGATGGATGTGACTCAGGAAGGATGTGGTGACACTCAGTTGATACTAAAGGAGCAAGAGCCCAGAAACTACCTCCACAGCATTACATCATTCCTGAACTAATGATACACCTAAAATCTGATTCTGCCATCTGAATGACCAGACAGTGTTTCTCCAGTTTGTCCCACTCTGGTGAGCTTTAGTGAATTGCAGCATCGGTTTTCTGTTCTCTTGCTGATAAGACTGTCACCCAGTATAGTCTTCTGCTGTTGCACCTCTGCTTCAAGATTTGACATACTGTGCCTTCAGAGATGATAATCTGTTCCCCTAACTCGTAAAGAGTGGTCATTCCAGCCACTGCTGCCTTTCTGTCATCCCCATCTTCCTCAGAGCTGCATCTCGCTGTATATTTCCTCTTTTACAGACCATTCTCTGCAAACCAGAGAGATGATTGAGAATTAAGACTAGGCCATGTTCAAAGGCTCTTAAATTTCATCTCTTCCCCATTCTGAGACTCTGTTTGAACTCTTGAACAATGGTGTCCAAAGTCAGTCGTCAAGGGCCGGAATACTGGGTGTTCTGGTCCCTACACTGGTTCTACACAAATGAATCAAACGATGGTTCATTAGCAGGCAAAACTCTGACATGTTGAGAAGATAGTTTGACCGTTTGAGAACTGCACATCCACCATGTTGACTATGTCCAGTTGCCTAATGCGCTGTGTTGCTGCCACGCGATTGGCCGATTTGCGCTAAAAAGTGACGTAACCAGTGTCACTGGCTGATCTTCCATAAAAATCGGCCAGTTCTGTGTTGACCAGTTTAAGTCACAAATGGTGGTGTTGACTTGTGGACAACAACTGGCATTGAGACAGCAGCGAGTAACTTTGTCTGTAGGTTGATACCTGGCTAAGTTGAACAAGTTGTAGTTTTATAGCCGAAGCAAGGACAGAGAACAATACCGCTTGTTGTTCTCCCACTGAAACTAAAAAGAAATAGAATAAATTAAAAGGAATGAAGCCAGTAGAGGCTCGTGCTGCTCAGTTTGATGCAGTATCTGAGTTTGTGAGCCATTGTAAAGGTGTAAATAAATAACCAAAACAGGAAACAAACAGTGCTCCTTTGCTGGATTGTGAAGTATAGAAGACTAGGACATGACTGTACTCTGTACTATTGGCTAATCTCTTACTATGACTGCTATAAATCCTATTTGAGGCAATGTACAACACTTTAAGGCTCCCTAAGTCCTCTCGCTTGACATTCATCCTGTGTTGCTCTTCTTCTCCCCTTCTACATTCTGTCTCTCTACGTGCCATTCGTTTAGTTGCTCAGCAGTAATTTCCTTTCCATTAGGAAATTAATAAAAGATGCTCTTATAGCAGCCCAATTACCAGAGCGTGCATTCTCTTCCTGGCATTGTCTCTCTATTGACTGTGTTTTGGCATGTATTTATGTGTACCTGTGCATTCTCCTCTTCACAAAAACAGTTTGGATCCCTCCAGCTCCGTTCTTCAGCCCTTTAATTGACATAATTACAGGATTACGGTGTAAAGCCGCTGCTCTGTCACTCCCGCACTGCAGCCGGCGAGGTGACAGCGCCAAGGCGGGAGATCCGCGCAGCCTCCCGCCTTGACACCAGCACCCAGAAGGACAACAAAGATAAGGACGGCTGGAGGGAAAACCCTCGTTCTGACAAGAGCAAATTAACCTACTGTGCCACAGAGAGCTGTCGCTGTCGCCTCCCTTTGCCCCGTTCAGACTCCCTCCGTCTCTCCCTCCCTCCTGTCTTGTTGCCACATCTCCTCAGGGCTTCCTTTGAACTGTTTCACAGAAAGCTTTTTTTGCCCCGTTTGAACAACTACAGCTCCTTTCCCACATTTTGCCACGTTAATGTTATTTACCCACAACACCGGGCGCATCGACATCGGTCTCGGTCCGCGTTGGTCCTTTTGCAGCATATCGGTGTTGGTGCGACAAACCGGGTCGATGTGAATCTCCGATGTTTATTTCCCATCTTTTCCAACAGACCAAACTTAATGGTTTAGATTGAAGTAGGTTCTTGTTTTACATTGGCCTAGTCCAAGTAACCTCTTTATAAAATCCACGGTGACTTTTCAAAACTCTATAATAAAAAAAAATATCGTTTTTATGTAACACATACAAAGCATTTTGTATTTGTAATAGTGTAATAAATAATTTTTTAATTTTTTTTTTAAGTCTTTTGTTTGGGTGCTTTTGGAAATAATTTACTGTTAAAATTTTTACATCACACTATAAAATTGTGTTAATTTCTTCTATGTAAAAAAAAAAAAAAATTCTTATTTTAAAACCTAAAAAGGCAAAAAAAAAAAAAAAAAGTGCTTTTCTTTCACTTTAAAATCAGAGCGTATTAATAAGCTGAGCTAAGTAAGCTATCTTGTTTCCGGTAGGTTTTGTGGCTCTGAGGCGGCGCTCGCTCCAACCAGGCGCCTTGAGCAGCTGAATGGTTGCCACGGGAGATTAAAGCATTTCTCATGAAAGAATCAGGGCAACACTCCAGATATGTTTTTGATGAGAGAATAACATTATAACATGAAGAAAGCTCAAAAATGCTGATTTTCGTCCTTCTCGCCGTTATGCGTCTGAATAATCACCTCCGACCTCCTCTGCTCTCGATTTGTCTCTCCCACTCTTTGAGTTTCATTTACCAAATTGTCCTCCTCGTTCCAGGAAGTGTTTCATTTCCCCGCGAGCGGACCACTCCCTCCGTCCATCTCCTCTACTCTTTGTCCCTCTCTAGTCATCTGCGAAGCGCTGCAGTAGCCTCAGGCGCCTCACCTGCCGCGGTTCTTTACTAATCATATCCTAGAGCTAAACAGACAGGAAATCTCATCTTTATCAGGCCTTTGTTGTCCGTAATACCTCTGCAGCATCTGAGGCTTCGATTCCATGTCGACCTGTCCCAGGGAGTCTGTTAGCGAGTGTCAGGCTGGTTCTCGTCTGCACAGGGGAAGACCAATCAAGAGATGGTACATTCATGGGGAAAAAGTACACTTCATGATATAATGGCTTTTAAAGATACCCGGTAGATAGCTGGTTACAGCCTGAAGTAGTTGATTTCTCTCAAACTCTATCAGTCTCTAATTTACCAGAGAGGATTTTACATCAACTGTTCAACACTTTGACTTGTTAACTGCAACATCCTTGCATCCTTTTCAGCCATCTTGCAGCAAATTTGCTGTTCTGCTTTCGACGATTGTCCTTTGGACACATAAAGATAATTACAAAGTCGGTCTTCTAACCCCTAAAGAACTTTTCTAGGATTAGAGGACTAATGTCCCAGCAACATCTAGAGAAACTCATTAATGCGTTTATCCTGAGTCTTCACGCAATGCAGCTGATCCAGAACTCAAAGCTAACTATGAAGTCTCTCAAGGAGCTCTTGGGGTTTTTTGCAGTTCCTTTGAGTAATTTGTACTCTGGGAAGATTGGTGAGTTTGAGGTGAGATTGTTTGGAAATTGCCTTATAGCGTCTCCCAATTGATGAGCACCAACAATTGCTTTAAGGTAATTTCTGCTGTCTTTCCCTCATGCCATGTACCATGTACCATCACCTGTACGCACCAGATAAGCAAACATACTCCCAGGACGCATGCTTTTATGTAGGTGGTGATGAATGATCAGCTACATTTAATCACCTTCACCTGGCTGCTACTTTCCCACTGAAATCCAATAGGAGCCATTAAGGGTGTGCTTAGTTTTGGGTTAAAACTGCTCCACTCCCCTGTCTAGCTCACAGTTCCACGCATGAAAGCATCACCACAACTTCTACAAACATGTTCACCGTGCCTTCTCTCTCAGTTCATTGCACGGGTCTTTTTGATGTCTCTAGTTGTGAGATGAAGGTTCAGAAAACATCTTGATGGCGAATATGGGTTAAGACGCATAAAATAAAAGTTTCAAAAGTCATACATCTTCAAGGCTTCTTCTTTTAGAGTAAAAGACGTCCAGCTTTGAGAACCTCTGTTGCTGATTAAAGGTGGTTCCAGATTCCCAAATGTCTTCTCTATTCCAACAGCTGACGGACCCCCATCACAAGAGAGAAAAGGAAAACAGGCGCAGAGCACCTACAGCTGCAGTCATTGTATTAATTATTTAGGACTTTTGGACCAAAATGTGCCACATAATACATCTCTGCCTAATGTTCTGGTAAGAAAGTAGCTGTACGTACTTAGGCCCTTGGTTATCGTTGGAATAATGAGTAAAGGAAGACAGCACAATAGTCAACCAAAGGGAGTTTGGTTGACTAGATTGAATCCCCGGATGCATTCAATCTCTCACCATGACCTAAATCGGCGCCGCGGAGCCAATCCAAACAACTTCCATTCTTTTTTCTCCCCTCGTTCTCCGTGACTGCAAGCGCTCACTCGTCTCCTGCTCATCATGGCGACATGCGTGTCCTATGTCGCGCCTAGTTCGGTCAATGCGCACTCGGTGCGGACATGTTGATTAGAGACTGATGAGAGTCCACAGTCGGAAGGCCGAGCTGTTTGCGTGCTCATTCACGTTCAGGCTTGAAAAACAATCGCATCAGTTGCCCAAAGCCTGTCGTCATGCACAAGAACTAGCAAGACGCCTGAGATCAAACGTACTTTTACATCAGTCACTTTATGCAAGCTTTAAGAAGCGGCTGGCAGAACATAAAGGAGACAGTGAACATTACACTGGATCTCATCCTGTTCTGCTGATTTGTTGGAAAATTGCGGCTCCGCAGAGATGGGTATTTATGTCCTTCAGCTGCCAATAGGTGAAGGTAGCCAAGGTACAATGTTAGCTCTTGAGACTACAAGCGAGTTAAAGGCCGTTGAGGCCTTGTCCACATTTGTGCGGCTGATTTCTGAAATGGGTTTTAAAAACGCTTTCTTTGAAGTAGGCCTCCCTACTTTGTTTATGTAATTTGTTCCTTTTTGAGCTAAAAAGTGAACAAGTGGAGACATTTTTATTGGTATTTCCAAATCTGTATTGTTTAGCCTCAAATTGATTTCCAATAAACCGCAACTATAAGTAATAATCTTCTTGAACAACTTACTAACTTCTGGAGCAACACAACCTTTAGTGCTGAAGTCTGCCATGAGATTCCCTAAGGAGCGAATTAACACTTATTGAAGGTGTTGACTGTATCAGAACATCCAAATAAATGTCAATTTTACACATTTTTCAACACTAAAGTCTAAAGCAGACTTCTCAAGCTCTAGTCCTCGAGGGCCCGTGTCCTGCAACTTTTATATGAGCTAATATTGGAGGAAGGTGTGCTGAAGCAGAAATAAATCTAAAAGTCGCAGGAGACCGGTCCTTGAACACACTTCAGCCAAAATTTGAACTGGAGAACACACACCGTTATTATTTTAATTCTAAACTCTAAATTCAACTTTGTGTTTTAGTTTGCAAAGCAGTTATTAGCTTTCATTCATAAATCTCTGATTGGAGTCCAAATCTGAAACTATTTGAGTCATTCGGTCATTTTGACTGCTGATTGGTGGTGCGTTTTGTCTGAAAAGGTCAAAATGAGAGGGCATATTAATATAAAATACGTCTGAACCTGTGGGTGTTTACACCAGAAACAGGATTTCTGGACTGTAAACTGAGTTATTGTTGGACGCATATGGATTTGTGCGCAACAAAATATCATATCATGTTTCTGTAAATTCAAGAAATATGAATCTATGTTTAACTCGAGCATCTCGCTGGTTCCTGAACTGCAAGATGCACAATTTATTCTTAAAAACAGGGCAGGAAAGGGAGCGCTTCTGACTCGGGTACATAACAGAAAATCTTAGCTTGAAGTTACAGCCGTTTTGGCAAACAAAAAAAACAAAAAAAAACAGCTTCTGCGTTTATCCGTTTCTTTTTTTTTTTATTCCTTCTTGTGTGTTTGGATCCAGTTTTGGGATCCCACTGTGAATGCTCAGAAAACATCTACAGCTCCTGAGAGAAACCAAAAGGCCTCCTCACTGCACACACACACACTTACACACACACCCCCCCGCACGCTCACGCACACACAGCTGTGTGTTTAACCCCGTGCAAAGTGGGGGGTCGCGATCTTCTTGACACAGCCACGTTTGTATTCGGAGGCCCTGCAGCATCAAATCTCATTCTGCCTCGTGGCCTTTCACCCCGACACGGATTGTGTTTTTTCACCTTTCCTTTAACTTGATTCTTTTATATATTTTTTGTACTCCATCCCTTGGCTTTCTTCACCCAGCATGACGGCTCCAGATAAGCAAAGCCTAAGATTATGGATCTGAGTCAGCCTTTACAGTTCGTGCCTCTGCTGCTTTTGACCTACATCTTGACTGACAGCTGTGATTCCGAGCAGAGAGACACAATATATGTGTATATATATATGTATTCATGCGGCGCATGGCTGTGTAGACTTACCTTCCTGGTACCTGCTGGGCTGCAGTGCCTTGTCTAAATATTCCCACTCCTAGAACTTTTCCACACGTTCCTCACACAGGATTACAACCCACAACCTCGTGTCTTTTGTCAGGACTGACAGGGAAACGTTTCAGGAAAATTCCAAGAATACGGTCGTTTGCTTGGCAAAGCCTAAGTTTGAATCTACTGAACCGCAACCACGGAGAAAACCATATGATGGCACACTGTAAAGTTTTCAGTTCATTCTTCAGTTCTTTTTGTCAGCAAAAACTGACCTTGCCTTGTATGTTAAGCAAGAAGATATTAAATGCCAGAGTGGAAAAAATAACACTCTACATCAGCCTGTAGGTCAAAGGTGGGCAGAAACAAAGTACATTTACTTCAGTGCTGTACTTAAGTCCACTTTTTGAGAACTTGAGCAGCATTTTTTGGGGAAATTTTCACTCCACTACGTTTCTCTAAAGGCTTCTCTTACTTGTTACTCCTGTTGGCCTTGTTTGTGTCATTACACATTCCCCCTCTGTACAGTAGATGGCGATATGCAGCTTTAAGCTACAAGAAGAAGAAGAATTTTTGTCCTACTAGTTTTATACTGAATGCTGCATGAATAACGCTCGAAATTTTAAAGTAACTCTCAGCATCAGGAAAAGCTAGGAAAAAAAGACTCAAGCATTATCATTGGTGATTTACAATCTGTCCAAATTAGAACATTTCCCAAAATATTCTTGACCACACTCAAAAATCAATAAATGTTTAGATGGAATCTATTTCAGAATTTTTGCCCTCCCATTTTTTCTTCCCTTTGCCTCGTTTGATCCTCCCTCCTTTGACTTTCATCTAATCCTCATCATCATCATTCTTCTTCTTCTTCTGTGTGTGCGAGCCGTTCCAACGGGAGGAAAGGTGAGCGTTTAAAGTGACGGCGCTCGCTGACCCCCAGCGCGCGCCGTGTCAACAATGACAGGCCGTCATGTCCGCTGACGAGAATAAAGTCAAATAAAAAAGGAAAAAAGCCCGGAGCAATAAAAGAAAGCGAGTTAGGAGAGGAATTTCTCTGACTGACAGACAGTGGGAGTAAGCGAACCAGAAGGAGTCCGGTAACGTACAAAGAGTAGTCCGTTTGTCGCCTGGTCGGAGATTCTTTGTGGTGGCGGAGGGAAAGCATCCGTATCAGCCCACAGGCATGTGGTTGACATAGCAAATCAAAAAAAATAAAATTAAAATAAAAAAATGAATGGCCACCAGGGAGCTGTCTCTACACTGTCGGGCTCTTTTCATGCGTGTTTCTGGTGGTAGGAACACGATTTTGAGTATTCCCAGCAGGTACAGCAGAGAGCCCACTTTTAGTACTCGCTAGGTGCTGAAAAGTAGAAAAGCCCTCCTAAAAAAACGCAGCACTTTAGAAGTTTGTTTGTTGTGGTTTACACCACCGAGCACAGTCAGCCTGCTGACTGCGCCGAAACCAGCCAAGGCCATCTGCACGCTCAGGTTCTGAGCCTGATGGTCTGGGAACTGGATTTGATTTCCTGCCTTTGTTCCGCAGGATGATTAAACAGGTGATCAAATAATCGTGTCACTTATTCATCTCAAATCCGTTTTACTTTTACTTTTTCTTCTTCTTTATGCTTCCCAGTCCAGCAGAAGGAAAAATTATGCGTGCAACTTGACGGATGGTGATAATAACAGGTTAGTACGAGGAACTGCAGCGATCCGATGATCTTCAGTAGCCGATGTACTGAAGGGTGCCGTATAAATAGTCTCGGCTTTGCTTCGTCTGCATAGTTTCACAGCCGTGCGGGGGGAAAGTTGGAATGAATCCTTTGGCGTTCCGGAGCTCTTGTTTGTGTTTGCTTGGCGTTTGTTCTTCCGAGTATCATGCACAATGGTACGTAAATGAATTTTACATGTGTTTAGGCTTTTCTTTTTTCTTTTTTTTGATCCAGTCTCAGGGTGCAGCTTTGAAAAGGTTTATTTTGAGACCAAGGCCGGCTCTTTTTAAACAGATCAGGTTGAACGCAGACTGTGCTACCAGGTAACACCCAGACAATGCCGCATTCTCACGGTAAGTAGAGTGGAACCTCTGCTTATCATACCTTTACTCTTTGGTCAGTAGAGCAAAGGTTACTCTACTTATCTCTTTGGCTTCAGAGGTGTGCGACGTTTGGCGTTCTATTCAATGTAACTACAAACCTAGCTTAAAGGGTTCTGCAGACAGCCAGGACTTTTTAGCCATTTGAAAAACTTTGCAGGTATTTTGTGTGGAATCATACACATGTACGTAACTCCTCACCGCGGCCTTGACAATATACCGAGGCCGGATAGTGGAAGTGGCGAGTGGAAGAGAAACATCAACATTAGCTTCCGAGAGCATTGGTGCATAAAACCCGGCCACAAACTTCTGACCAATCACACAACGCGCCAAACAGAGCCCTATAAAGTAGTTTGACTGCATTTACATAAAAAAATGTGCACAACGGATGTGGGAAAAACCCCCACAATTTTCCATTGAATAAAAAAAACGCAAGTAAAATCACTCGTGAACAAGCTTGTTCACGCAATAAGTCCTTAAAAAGCATGCCGCGTCAACTACTTCCTGTCGTCGTCTTCTTTGTAGTTTGCGTCAGTGACAACATCCGGTTGTTGCTCGTGTGACGCGGAAAAAAAGTGTTTCCACTGCAGCTTTGTGAAATAAGTCAAATTTGATACAGCCAAAAAAAAAAAAAAAAAAAAACCGTCGAATTCTACACCAAAACTTTTTAGCAAAAAAAATATGTTTTTCCAAAATGTGTCAAATGTCAAATTGCACAAATATATGGCCGATTTAAACACGGCTAATGAGGAGAACACTCCTAACACAACTAAGAGGCAGGATTACTTTGACCAAGACAATGCAATTTGGCGGTACTGGGGAGTCTCGCCAGTCCTTTTAGAGGATTAGCTGGAGGTGAATGAGCGGCTGTTAAGGAATAGCCCTTCCCATTGATCAGCAGCACTGGAAGGGAGGGAGGGGCAAACTACCCCAGGATCACACCAACAACAATGACCTAATCTCCTCATCTTAAAATATTGATCGGAGCTAAAAACCTTGTTCATCAAAACCAAACAAGGAATACTCATGCTCTATCTGCAAAACAACCGAACGAGAAGCTTGATTACAGCGATCCAGGCAGTTCATTCTGGTACGTCTGGAAGATCCAACAGGTCTTTTTTATTATTTTTATTGTGAGGTTAAGGAAAGAGAAAGAAAACGCATGAACATGTGACCACGTTCATGCGTGGTCATACGCATGAACGTCAGTTTCTTGTCACAGTTTCTTGTCACATATCCGTAAATGCTTCTATAGATCAACTCCGTCTTCCATAATGACCTAATTTCCTCAGCAAAAGCCATCGATTGCAACCAAAAACTGTGTTCATCTCAGTCAATGCCTTTCATCCCTCAAAGCATTTATTATCCAGTTGGCTCAATTAGCACATTCCTTCGAAAAGATGCTGAGAAATCGTTACAATCTAATGACTCCTTTTCAACATCATCGTCTTTTTTATTTTTATTTTTACTATCATTATTATCGTTGTTGTTGTTGTTGATTCCAGGCACATCTTTTCCGGATTCCGGTTGCTTGATTAAGAAAATCGGTGCATGCAAGGAGTGCTAAAACCTGAGAGCGTATGGTGATGAGGGCCATTGGAAAAGGGATAAGTGATTCAGCAGGATCAATAAGGAAAGATCCATGCCTCCCAACCGGCTCAATTGGACCCCCAGAGGGAGTCGGGTGGAGAGGGGGGCAGATAGAGAAACATTAGGAGACGGACAGATGGACGGAGATTGGCATTCGTGTGTGTGTATGTGTGTGTGTGTGAGAGTGTGTGAGAGAGAGAAAGAGAGAGAGAGAGAGCTTTTGAGATCTTATTAGGGAAGCAAAGAGAGAAATGTGGATCTTTTGTTTTAACTAAAAAAAAATTTTTTTTAAAAACCCTGAGCAGAAATGAATTACACCGCATTACAGTAAACCGAGAGAGGGAGAAAAGTTTGTGATTTGATAATGGATTTGGTTTTTCTGAGCCATTTTCCTCCAAATAAATCCCCTGACAATACTGAACTGGAACACGTTCCTTTGAAGCCCAAATTACTTCATTTCCTCCAAACTATGAGTCACTTGAGCGGGGGGGGGGGGGGGGGGGGGGGGGGGGGGGGGGGGGGGGGGGGGGGGGGGGGGGGGGGGGCGGGGGGGGGGGGG
>CAEGAD010037958.1:0-17209 GCA_903067055.1 Poeciliopsis paucimaculata
AGGAAGCAAAGAGCTCTGCAAAGGTAAAGGTAAATCTTCTGAAGTTGGGATATAATTAATTTCATTTCACATAATTACCTCGGTAGAAGCCATTTGTTTGTTAAAACGTAATGAAATATATTTGTCCTATTTGATGTTTGTTGTGAGTGACGTATACTCAAAACACACGAGGTAATTAGTCCAAGTTTGTCTCATTGGTCGTTCAGAAACTACAGCGGCTGTAAAGCCACAGTAAAGATAAAACAAGCCGAACAGGTGATCAACTCAAATCCACTCGCACCTTTTTACTCTCCGTCTCTCTATGTCGTTTAAGAACACCCGTTGCCATGGCAACAGCCTGCGTCCCTCAAGCCGAGCAGAGATGACGTTAAAAACATCCAGTCCGTTACGTTATCAGGTTTCCAGGCTTGATGTTTATTTATCGATTATTAATAAGCCTCTCATGAACACAGCGGTTGTTGATTAGCTCATTTAAACTCCTGATCTGCTAGTCAGTCAGTTTTGAGTCGCTTTTTTTTTTTGTTAATGGAACCGAAACGCACTCAATTGCGCAACACCTTGTTGAAACAAAATTACTAAGATTATTCATTTTAACACATTTTGTTGATCCTGGTGGCGTTCGGTTTGTCACCTGCTGCCGAGATCCACTCAGAGGTCGATCGCGATCGACGTTATGAGCACCCCTGGACTAGAGAAATTGAGGTTTTATCCACATTAGCAACACCTTACAGGTCTGAAGGAGCAAAAATTCTCAATATACAGCCCTGAAAAAAATTAAGAGACCATTTAAAAATGTCAGTTTCTCCAATTTTACTTTTTATACCTATATGTTTGGGTAAAATGAACATTGTTCTTTTATCCTATGAACTATTGATAACATGTCTCTGAATCAAAAATGTTGTATTTATTTGCAGAAAACAAGAAATTGTCAAAATAACAAAAAAGATGCAGTGTTTTAAGATCTCAAATAACGCAAAGAAACAGCATTCATTTAGAAACAGCAATACTAATGAGTTCAGAAATAAATATTGGTTCTGTCTAGTGATCTCTTTATTTTTTCCAGAGCTACTTTAATTGAAAATGGCCTCAAAACAACAATACTATCGTTTATCGCTATAATTACTGGAACAATTTATCATCCAGCAAAATTTGTTATCATGTCAGGCCTAGTGGTAAGTTTCCTTTAAAACCAACTCATGCTATTTTTATCATTATGTCACTTCCAGATTGTGCGAAGGACCAAAGAAAGACTCAAGTCATTTTAAATGAAACAATTTTACACACATACAGACATAAAAACACACTGCAATAGCAGATTTAAAACCACAAGCCCCTGGAGTGAAGCACAATGGTTACACAACTGTGAATATGCACTCACACACACACCCACGCACGCATGCCGCCACACACACAGAGGGAGCATCTGTTGCTGTTTTTCTGGGACTGACCTGCTGATTCCACAGCACATGGGCTTTAAATCACTGTTATCGCTGCTGCTCACTGCCTGACTCACTAATACATGTTTATTGAGAGTGTGTGTCATTCAGCCGGAACATCTGGGCACTAAGATGTTTCTCATCAGACACGTTGGATTTAAGACTTTAATGTGACGCTCTACCCTCTGCTGGTCACTCCACCTCCCAGACATGTTATTACAGCACATTCATCTTCCTCGGGGAGAAATATGTGGAAACTCTGTCTCACTGGAAACCCACTTAATAGTTTTAAATTCATGACAACATCGCACTTCATAAAATTAATTTCTAACAAAATGATGTCAAATCAGGTTTTAGTTTTACAGCTTTCTCTATGGACGGTGCTGATATTCCTGGGTCCGGGCAGCCAGTAGCCAGATATTTCTATTCCAATGATGATTAATAATGAACTGACTCATTTCTTGCATTTATTTTTAGAGCATTTTTGTGGTTAGTTGTGTTACCTTTATCCCAGTAAAATCAGCCGATGTCAAACCCTAGATTTTAAAAAGTTAATTTCAAAACCGCTGCACTCTTTTAATACTTTGACTGAAATTTAAGAGACGTGCTGGAGAGATCAAATTGTCTGTGGCAGTACGAAGAATAGTGTTGAAGTGCTACCCCTCCTTCACCTGTTGCTGCACACTGATGATCAGCTCCCTTCATGAATTAAACTAGGTTTAAACCAATTCCTTCATGGTATACTTTTGGTTTTACATTTTCTGTTGATACTGTGAAACAGTTGCATTTCTACTCATGGTTCTTATTCAGGTCCATACTTGGCACATACATAATATGAACCAAAAGTCAAAATGACTGACTCCAGGTTTGAGCCAGGCTGTTTTAAAAATAGGTAAAGAAATATTTACACACCAGTAAAATATAAAATGTCCTGAATATTCATGTCAAAAGATAATAATTTTCCAGAGATGGATGATTTGGGATTGGATGACTGAATGAAAGAATGGATGCCTGGTTGGATGAATGGATGGATTTTGGTTGGTGCTTCAGATGACGGACGGACGGACGGGCGGACGGAAAACTCTTTCATAGTATTTTTACTGGTAATTTTCAGTTTCTCAGCAGAAACCAAAGAACAGGCAGTTTAAATCCAGATGCTCAGTAAATGGACCGGGAGAAGCTTTGTTAATTTTGAGTCCTTCGTATAAAAAGAGAACAGGAAGTGGGTCATGGTTCTGACTGCACGCAGCCTTGGTGGGAGCAAACATGATCCAAGGACGACGAGGGAACAGAAACAGTTTTTTCAAGCAGCCTTATCAAGCAGAGCTGGAAGCAGCAGAATAGACATTATCTCATCACTGAGCTCTCTCACACAATGTAGCATCAAGTTAAACTTTATCATTTAAGGAATGTGCATCAGCTGCAAGAAGATAAGAGCAAATGGAATCAGACCTGGAACTGAAGACATCCTGCTTCACCAGCTGACTCATGCAGCGCCATTAGCACCCAGTTTAACATGTTTGGTTCTCTCTTTTATAGAGAAGGCCTATCTGTCAGGGGTGTAATTACTTTGTTTTTGTCTCCTTTTTTACAGTCTTAGGGCGTTTTCACACATGATAGTCTAGTAGATTGGAAAACAAAATTGTGAAATTTGTTGTACTTTCAGCTTGTTCTCTTCCACATTGCACTCAAACGAACCAAACCCTTTGAAAAGCCTGTTCACCCCCTCACCTTTGGTGGCGCTGCACAAAGAACCACTGAAGGAAACGACACAAAAACCTCTGAGCGCAACTTTCTTCTTCACTAAATGTAAACAAAACTGGAGTCGTGTCAGATTTTAGAGGTTGTAGAACTTTTCCTACCATTTTTTCCCACTAGCACTAAATTCTTGTGTTTGCTTTGGTTGCCTTTACCCAAAATGCTCTGCGCTACAGTCTGCTTCCTGCTTTTGGAGTAGTTTCTGGTCCGCTTGGTATCCACATATACATTCAAAATGCACTAGAGTTCATTTCAACTGAAATGAGACCTATGGGTTTGTAGGGGGACCAGCGTCTGCCGTTTTGGTCCAAATCAGAGTTTAATTGTGTGTTCAATTGCGTAGAAAGTCCCCAAACGAACCAGACTTTCTACGCAAATAAACTCAAGTTTGATTAAAGTGGCCGGTCAGAACATGATCAGAACTATTTTTTTATGAACTCTCCAGTGTTTACAGAACTGTAGATCAAGTGGTCTCCACAGGGTAAAAATAAAACAATCTACGCTGTGTATTTTCAGCACTATTTAACCAAAATAATCCATTTTAAGAATTTCCAACTTTAGCATTATAACCTCATTCACATGATGGAATATTCTGAGCACTGCATGTTCATGGGAACTATCAGAAAACAAAATCATGGAGTATTTCTGGATGTTTCCGATGTGTGGGAATGTTCAGATATCAGCAGCTTTTGCTGCTAATCAACAATTATGATGATAGTCATAATAATGTTTCTTATTACAGTCATAAACTCCCAATCTGTCCAAGTCTGAGAGTTAATTTCAACTTAAATGACTGCAGTGCTCATTTAATTTTAGCCTGTGACCAAATAAATACCCATCTCTTTCAGAAAATTGCTGAATAGTGGCCAGAGTTATATTCAGAGCCAGAGTAATGACAGCATTTAACTCAGTGCTGGCATCCGCAAATAAGAATCAGATTTAATGAAGCACAAACCAATCTGCAAACACAATTCCTATCATCAAGCTGCCAGAGTGGTGGGTTCGTCATCACAGCAAATGTTACTCTGTCACCCAGTGAGATCACAGACACCAGTGCTGTCCCAGGCATTCTAAATCCGTCGCAGTATCTGAGCCATAGATCTCCAGACTCATTATCACAACACCAGCGTCCCATTTCCATGAGAACCAGCCCGCTTCACATCTCTGGGATGTTGTGGAAACTTCCCCCTCTGTGGGAATGGAAAAATCCGGTGGGATAACTCCCCTGATGCTCGACATGATGGTGACTGTGGTTCACATGAAGAACTTTGTGTTGACCAACATCCTGACAGGAAGTGACCTTTACTGTACAAAGATGATGACAATCCCTGAAGATGGATTAAAAACATCTGAAACGCCAACACAAAATCAGGGAATATTTTTTTAGCAAATTTGTGTCTTGATTTTCAATCACAAAAATATGTTGCTCACAAAAGATTGGCTATTAACAAAAACATCTGACCAAATTCTGACTAACATTGATTAATTTATTGGGGGAAAACTTAAATGTTTTTAAGCTAAGTTCTTCCTCAGACCTGAAACACTAGCTCTTAAAATTTTAGACTTCTGAAGAAAAATCTGACATTTATAAAGAAGTTCAGATGCCTTTCTCTACGATTAATCCACAGTCAATTAACTGAAACTCACAGAAAACATGTTAAGAGCTGAATAATTGACAAGTCATATCAAAAGCGAACATATGAGCCAAGTCAGACAGTAAATAATGAGGCTCTGCATAGTAGAGCTGAACTCTAAAGAAAATCTTTTGAAAAGACAAAGGGAAGAGGGAAGGCAGGAAGGAAAAATTAAGGGAAATCTGCAGTAAATATGAATTCAGACAAATATCAGTTGATTTTGATGCTGTTATCGTCAACTGTCTGTGTGAATCATGTAACACTGATGAAGTGCTGCAGGAATATTTAACTCAAATCTTAATGAAATTCTTAACAGAAAAGGGAAGGACAGTTTTTAGTACTATGTGAAACTATTTTGCTCGTAACTCCAATAAAACAAGATGCCAAAAGTCAATAGTTTAAAGAAACTTTTGAAGATCTAAATCTGCCAGGGGTATGAATAATTATGGGTCCACCGATGTAGTGGGGTCATGTTTTTGGGTCTGAGATGATGAATTGGTCTGAGCCACAGACTGATATTACCCAGTTTGAGGCATGTTCTGTACACTATCACTAATAATAGCTGCTGCTTTAATGGATTTATAGCCTAAAATAAAGCAGCAAAAAGACACTATGAAAGTAAGGAGCTTTTTATAAATGATTTATAATGTTTTGTTTAAGTGGGAGGAATGACATTCTTGTGTTTTCTCATGATACCCTTGTAAAACTCTGCTCAGTGTATGTTTATAATAAAAACTTCAAATTACAGCTTAATTTCCAACTGAAGAACTTGACTTCAGACTTTTGAGCTGTGACTGTTAGACTGTGTCGCTGCACAACAAACGACACAATGAATCATCCAGGAAGTCTAAGAAAAGCTGTAATTGTCTTATCAAAGTTGCAATCATTTTCAGTTCTTTACTGCTTTTTGTTGCCTTCGTCTCACTTTTCCGTTTTCATTGTAAAAACATCAGCTTTGATGCCCCGTTCGTGACAGCCCAAACATATTTTTAGAACTACAGTTTTTACAGCTAAAACCAAGCAGAGAGACATAAAACAGATGTTCATCGCCATGCTGCCAGTCTGGAGTAGAGCTGAAAAAATAAAGTCAAAACAAAAGCTGAGCCCCAAAGATGATGCCAAACACGTGCAGCTACCATCCAAATCGTCCGAAGATGATCACTGCTGCTTTCTAATGAGCTGGCAGCCATTTCTTCCTCCACCAAACAAAAGTAGCACACCAGCTTAAATCAACACAGATACTTTAATCTGTCTTTGAAAAGCACAGACTACTCGTTATGTTAAAGCCCTTCCAAAACTGAAGCGATATTCTCCCCTTAACATACTGGTATTTGTTTCAAATGGGGTATGAAATCAGATTTTCTACAGTAAAGCTCCACTACCATTTCTCCTCACAGCCTCTCATTCTGGACAAACAACTAACTTTCCACTTCCGAAAGCCATGGCCTCATTTTCCCTTGATGTCGGCTGTGCGTCCTACAGAGGAGAAATTTGCACTCTAGAATTAACATTCCTGGGCCATTTTATATTCAAGCACAATCAAGCCAACAACACAGTCTGCTGTTTAATGTTATATGTCATTTCAGTAACTATGTTTGACTTGGTGTTAAGCTCCGACACCAAAATGAGCAAAAAGAAAATAACTTCTGATTTTTTTTCTGGGTCAAGCACTCCAACATGAAAGTGGCTACTTGAGTTGAAGCTATCAGAGTGCATGCAGAAACTGCTGAAATAGCCCCAGGATCTTATCTGTTATCCCATTTACAGATGATGTAATTTTGTTGACATCTTCAAACTAGACAGTCAAACATGAACTGAAGAAGTTCACAGCACAGTTAAGTAGCTTGGGGTCGCATTGCCAGGTTACAAAATGGAGTTTCACTAAGCTCAGGAAGCTGAAATACTAAGGCATGATGCTATTTGACAAACTATTGCCTAGCGTTTGTAAATCCAGGAGCTAAAATTAATTTTTCTCGCCACTGATTGGCTGAAATAAGGATGTAGGCTTCTGCAGTACTGCTAAGGCGGTTTCCACTGTGTATATTAATGCACATTTAGGTATATTTGATGTTTGAACTATTAAAGTAGTCACTTAGTAACCTTTTCAGAGGGGTCGCAAGCTTTGGCGGATTTTAGCAATTGGTGAGCAGAGGTGGTCTCTAACCAATTCCTCTGTATTAGCAAATCCCTTAATGATGCATGACATTTTGGTTTTGGCCAGTGTTCATAATTTTTTTAATATAACGTTATCAAATCGATAAGAAAGTGTGTCGATAAACACCGAATGTAATTTCTATGTTGGTGTTGTTTGCATTTCTTGAGGGACAGAGTTTGGCCATGTGGCGTTTGTTTGGTTATGTGATAGTAGGTTGCACAGGTTTGTGGGTTGTTGGAAGGGTATTGAAATATATCAATCAATCAATCAATCAAATTTTATTTGTATAGCACATTTCAGCAGCAAGGCATTTCAAAGTGCTTTACATCATACAAACATAAAAACACAAGGTCATGTAACATAGAATAAACAATCAAAACGTTAATTTAGACCGTCAAATTTATAACTTGTATAAATATAACTTGTATATACATCAGTAAATATCAGCCATAATGGCAATAATAATATAGGGTTTCGATATCATCTCTAATGTAATTGGTATTACCTGTACGTTATGTGAGTGAAAGCTGTGTAAGAAAGGAGTGAAGGTTTCAGAAAGAAAGCATGCCTGTGCTTGTGTGTGAAAGCAGAGAAATGAGGCTTGGCAGTTTTGAAACAGAAAAACACACCAAGGTATACAGATGATGTCAGTCAGCTTCTAGCTAGCCTACCTTTATGAACATAATAAACATGTGCGTTTTCAGTGAGTTGTGAAAGTCCAGTTTAATCTGATAATTCACCGCTACCAGCAACAAATGCGTCTAAATAACAGGATGATTACTCAGGCAATTAGTCACCTTTATTGAGTATGGATTGTGTAATACTTTGCACTTTAAAAATTAACACATTATACAATCATTTCAAAAGTATTCTGTTAGAAACATACAAGGAATTACTTCATAAAAGTAAAATAGTCAATTTGGATTCTGCCAAAACTGATTAAAAAGACAGGGAGGGAGACGTAACTATACATCCAACTCATAAAATTTACAGGACCTTATCAGTATTTTTTTAAAAATCTAAGAATTCCCATGTAAAAGTTTCATATTTGACAAATATTCCACAGTATGAATTACAAAGATGAAACAAATTGGATGCAAATTATCGCCAATTATTGTGGCGATATTTTCTTAGTGTTTAAAAAAGATTGTTGTCTCGTTTTTCACTGCGTCATTTTTTTTTTTTCCTTAGTAGTCAAAAAGTTGTTTAAAATGGTCTGGGCCCTTTCTCCTCTTATTTAGTCATGCTGACATCATGATGCTGATTTCCTGTAGGCCGGTTATATCAGGATTTTATAATATTTCAAGAATAAACATCCTCAGGTGTCAGATAAGTTAATTTTAATGAAGAAAATGTGAAGCAAACCAAAACTCAATGTTACTAATTTGACTAAAACATAAAAATAAGTGTAAGGATGACTTAATGCTAGTAGAAAAAAATAGTAGCGTATTTATTACATGTCCATTCCGTTATACAATGATTCAGAGTTATTATTAATCAAATAGCGTACCAGTTTTCTTCCACATATGGTTATGGAATATATGTGATCCAAAAGTTATTAAAATAAACCATCTGATTATTAGTAATTATCTGATTAAAAAGAACGTCATTAATTCCTTTATTTAGGTCGTTACTCTGTGTCATTCTGGCCATGCACACTGCTTGCTCTTTTTATTTTCCCTTTTTGGTGGTAGATATTTGCTGCACTAACCGCCTCCTCGCAATGTTACATATTAGCCAATTATGACTTCACAGTCTGAGGTCATCAGGGGAAACACCAAATCATCGGCTTCATGGAGAAACACGCTTGTGCAGAGTCAGGTTTACTTCACCGACTCTGAGGTCATTGAACCGTTCAGGCCTGACTGGATGTCATTACTCATTTAGATCAGGACCTTTAGAGTTCAAATCAGTCCAATACTTTATTTCTTTTCCCCAACAACCACAACACAACTCATTTTAAGGGCAAATGCGAACATATGTTAGTGAAACTAAAGTTTGATCGTGTGAAACACAAAATAACTGGTAATTCATCCTTTGAATTGAAAACAAAAAATTTAAAAACATTTTTGACACAAAAAGAGCCTTCAGGTTTCTGATAATGTGCTGTCTGGAACAACAGACTGAAAACAGGAAAATATTGTTTCCTTGATAAACAAAATTGACTTTCTCTCAGGAATGAGAAGCATGTGTGGCAAAACGGTAACAAACAGGCCGAGCTTTGTCCGAACTAGGCAAGAGTGATGAAAGCACAACGGTGAAGAAATCTTCACCAAAACGTCAGTCTGTTGAAAACACTCAGGATTAAGAGACAAGTAGAAATCTAGCTCCAAAGGCTGGATGACGAGGATGGTGACAACAGATCAACTCTAAATAGTCAGATCACCACTGAACCATTGAAGTGACTACAGGTTGTTGTTTGTGAGCATAAGGTTTTTCAAATAACTAAACATTATTTGCAAACTGTTGCATTTTTAGGCACAACAACAAGCTGAGAAAGAGTCATTTTTTTCTTCTCAGTGTCAGAGCGAAATAAATGGCCATTTATAACGTCCTTCTCATTAACCATTTTTGTGGCCAAACCTCATGTTCAAAAAGCGCTAACTTTGGAGGAACTTAATAAGGTTAGCGAGCTACGGCAAACTGTCTGCAGACATTTTCACTGTCACGTTTCTGCGGTGGAGTTAAACCGTCAGATGTAAAACATGGATTGATTCTAGGTAGGAAAGTGAGACTTTTGGCTGCTTCCAACCACCACGTGGCTAGCCAACAAATAAAATGTATTCAAGTGACGTAGTTGTTTAACAAAACAACAATAATGCTTGTCAGAATGGAGCAGAAAGTATAACATCTACTTAGATCCTGCAAGAATTTTTTTTTTTTTTTTTTGTCAAATGCAGCAATTTGCCACAGTGAAGACGAAGAGGCAGAGCACCAGTCTGTTTCTCCTTATCTCCTCCTGCTCACTGGATAAATAATCAAATAAATTATGAACTCATTCAAGGCGGAGACATTGTGTTCTGCTCTGAAACCCAATTTTGGTGTTCTGTGCATGCAGTTACCATTGTTCAGCAATTTTTAGTTGCCGACCTTGTTTTTGATTTCTTTTGCTTATTTTTTTAAGACAGTAAAATTAATATAGTTGTAATAAAAAAACAAGCCAAACACAACTGGAAAGGAGAAGTTTGAAAATCCTGAAATGTCCTTTAAAAACCGAGTGCAATAAATTGGGCTTATGAGTGTTCCTAGTCTGAATCATAACCTTTCTTGACCTTTCTTGAATGGATTTTACTTGAGGATCCTCCCATGGGTGCTGAGGCCCACTTCATCCTTTCACTCAACTTTCTGTGAATATGGATGCATAGAGCAGTCTTTTTGCACCCAGATTCTTCAGCCCTGACATGTTGTGACTTCCTTTGTCAATGTCTGTCTTCTGGACATCCGTCCATAAGACCCAAGAACCCAAAAACATCTGCCTTCATCTATGAGCAGTTTCACTGACCCTGTGGATGAAACGCATGCCCACCACATGACGCCGCCTCCTGTCAAGGTGATGCGTTGATCAAATCGAAAAGTGATGAAAAGAAATAAATATCGGTAAATGTTGATTTCAGTTACATCTGAAAGCAGATTTTTGTATGGGTGTGTTTGCACTCTTTGATTTAACTGTTTTTGTTAACAATTATTAACTATTAACTGTTATTAACTGAATTAACATCTTCCCTATGATTGGGTCTCCTGCTGAGCCAGGTTGACTGTTTAGAGAATCAGAAAACTTTTACAAGTATTTTGAGAGACACACATGTCAAAGCAAGATAAACTAATATTGCACCAAAAACAATTGAGTTTAAGGAATCTATAAAATATAAGTTTCGCTTTATGAAAAGAGTGAGAATTCTTACATTTGTATCTGTAAATTCATTCTCCACTGCTTTGTAACTGACAAGCTTATGCTAAAGGTGTGTAAATTTAAGACATGAATCTCAGGATGCTCTTTACACTTGATCAAACTCATAAAAACTTCTATAAATTATAAAAATCAGAATAAGTCCCTGCTATTCAGTTCGTCTTGTGTTGGACGTAGTTGCTATTATACTGTAATGCATAAGAATGTTGACATCTTTGCAGCAACTTCCCCCTTTTCTAATCATACATGTCTGCATAATGACCTTTCATTTTTGTCCACTGGGTTGAAAGGATGCATTTGCTTACTTTGATATTAAGTATTTCAAAACCTAATATAACCTTTAAAACTCTGTGCTTCATGTCTCAATGTATTCCATGATATTTGCAAACATGCAGCCACAGAAGGCAAAGGGCCCTTCCCGCAGGACACAATTCAGATGCAAGACTATATAATAACTGAACTAACGTCACTTTAGATAGTATGCAAACTGCTTATAGTGAATAAAAATGTGATTAAATTTTATGTAAATATTCCATCAATGCAAAAATATACAAATCCTACTAGGATATTAGGGTTTTACGCCATTTTCTGTTTCTACATGAGAATAATCTTTCGGTTGGTTAACAGAGTGTAAGTAAAAGAATAAAATGCATCATGGGAACACAGAGTCAACGTTACAGCTAAATGCTCCAGATCCTGAGCTGGAATAATTCTGCAAAGTTAGCACATAGAGTTGTTACTGAGAACATGACCGGACATCCTAAACAGAGTCTTATCTGCAAAGCGTTCTCAATCAGACGGGAGAAAAATCTTACCAACGCTGGAGGGCAAATTCTTCTGGAGGCCAATTACAGCAAAATGTCAGAAGGTTTTAAAAGAGAAACTACAAACTGACAGAAATATTTGATCAACATCTCATCGTTGTGAAACAGGCTTTTCACCAATCAGCACCTGAATGTTTAACCACAGTGCAGCTAATCAGGATTTATGATGAACGATGTTTACAAAGACATTTCCAGAAATGTTTCACCATCTCCAATATAATTTGTAAAATCTGTTTTAAAGAGAACTTAACATTTGTAAATGGTTAAAATCCACTTTTTCTTTAGTGTTTTTCATTATGGTAATGTCTCCATCAATCCTTTAGTGCTTACCTCAGTTACTAAAATACATATCAGGTTTGGTCACTGTTTACATATTACATGCATGGAGAGCATTACTGCATGGCTCTTGAAACATAATATCCTAACAAATACTGCACTCCCGCAGTCTTTTTTATGCAATCTAGAACACAATCATATTGTCATGACAAGTGTGACACTTTGTCAAAGAAAAAAAACAACAACAAATATCTACTTTAATTATTATATAAGTGCATTTAAAATACAAAGAGGCTTTGTGAAATCAAGGCCTTCTTGACTGAAAAAAATTGTGTTTCCAGAATGAAGTCCAGCTTTTTCATAACGGTAGAGGAAAAAGTGAGAATTTGCCTTTAAAAATGTAATCAAATAGTGTCTCCAACTGAGAAGTGAAATACTTTAATGTGCAAAAACGGCCAAAAAAAAGAAAAGAATCAAAAGGTAAATATCTAGACACGAGCAAAAATGCTACTTTTATTATGACTTCCATACTCTAACCTTTTTTCGCAATAAGTTAATGTTTTATGGTGTCTGAAAACGAGCCGTTACCTAGCAACTCAAGCAGAGCTCCAGCATGTTTGGTCAGCTGGTTTTACCACTGTATGCGCTGTGCAATGGCTGCTGGAAAAGACAAATGTTTTGTTGTTGATTTACTACTCAAAAACCACTTGCAACACTCTTATCGGCTGTACAGAAGGCTCTACTACTGCTTTTCAAATATGTATAATTGTACATCTGTTTGCAGCCATTATCCCATGCTAGTGTAAACGTTGATTCAGGGGGCGTGGCCAAATTCATCCCATTATCTAAGAAAGATTTACTCATTACTCAAGCCTACCATAAATATATTAAAATGTAGCGTTTATGTAAATAGGCAAAACCCTAACCTGAACTTTAAGGTTTAGCCACATGCTAACCCACAACATGACTATAGACCATCAGATGCAGATGATCAAGCCCTGAATCTAAACAGCGTCAGAGCCTGGATCATCCACACCAGCAGCCCCGCCGGCCGCATGCAGGCGCGCAAGTTCATCAGCCACACGTGTCAGAGAGTGTGTGTTCAGTCAGCAGGCTAATAAAGTGTTGAGCCAGCTGGCAAAATCACACAGAGCCTCCCTATTCAGACTGATGCAAAACAGAGCAAGGCTGATTCTTCTATCTGATGGACAGCGACTTCGTTCAGGAAGCAGGCCGCTTAAACCGTGGAGGTGAGGAGATAAGTGCATTTAAAGTGGGACCCAGCAGGAAGCCAGAACAGTTGACAACATTTTTCCCCCTTTGGGAGCGGCTGCATCTCTCCAACTCTTTCACTTCCAAAGCAACCAGCTAAACTGATGGAGGGAATCGAATCAAACAGATGAAGCAACCAGAAATAAAACTATCTGCGTCGTCTGACAGCACTGACTCTATGTGACTGGAAGGAGTGTTAGGTAGAAACATCATAACAATAACCAGCAAAGTGTGCAGTTATTTTGATACGGCTGAAAAACCACCCAAACCTTTTTTTTATCAAAAATTGTAGTTTTTCCGAAATTGGCGCGTTTGCACAACTTAATGACTAATGGAAAAGCAGCTATTGACACACATTAAAAACACCTGAGCATCACTGACTAAGAGATACTTCACCACAATAAACGGTTTGACTTCATGCCATCTGTTAGTGGCTTTCAACCGTTCCTGGTTGCACTTCCTGCCTGCCAAACCAAACAACTGATGCGCTTCTACACCTGACCCTGTTTTCAGTGCCTTACAAATGTCAAATTAAAATCATCCATCCTTCGGTTGTCTGCACCCAGTTATCTTTACATGCACCTCAGAGGATTTTTTAGAGACTTAAGAGCATTATGAAGACCAAGGATCACATCAGACTAATCAGGGAGGAAGTTGTGGAGATGCTTAAGGAAGGGTTCGGTTCCCAAACAATGTCCCTGTTGATGAACACACCCCACAAATCTGACGTTAATGTAGGAGCTCCCCCCAAAAAATTCCAGCTGTAATTGCAGCAGAAAGTAGTTTTAGGAAGTATTAAATTTAGGTGTTGGAATTTATGACACCGTTTATCATTTATCACAATAAATTGCTAATGATAAAAACTTATTTATTGTTGTCGCAATAAATTCCAACTGAAAATGTTCAGAAAAAAAAATGTCCTTACAGTTTGTATTGACAGTTTTACCATTTTGTTTTCTGTTTTTTCAATGAAAGCATCAATAAAAACCAATATATTTGACAATAAAGTTGTTGCTTACAGTTTAGTGATACAAATCACACTCCTTTATTTGACGCTTGTCCTAAAGAAGCATGTTACAAATGTAAAAAATTTCAAGAGTATAAAGCGTTAACTATGAAGGAACTTAATAAGGTTAGCAAGCTATGGGAAACTGTCTGCAGACATTTTGACTGCTAAAGCCTAATAGCCCCATAAAAGAAGCAAAAAGTAAATTCACTTTTGGTACCACAAAAGTTAACATTGTGATAAAACTTTAAATCAATGTCTAGTTTAACACGTAAGGTGTACATTTTATTACAGATTACTGCTATTAAGTATGTTGTTTTTAACTTTCTTTTTACAAGCACTTTGGCTGAAAGGTGCTATATAAATAAAGTTGCCTTGCCTTTCCCATTAAGTACTTTGACCAACATATCAAAACCAGTGAATTGAAGTTTGTAACGTCCAAATAAAAGGTGAAAGGATATGAATGAATTTGAAAGGAGAAAAACCCAGGAATAAGCTGCTTGATTTTTTGTTGTTGTGATTCAATTTGAAATCATCTTAAAACCTTATTCTGAAAAAAAAAGTGAACTACTCCATGCACACTTTCCAGCATTTCTGGTAGAATGCAGGGGAAAATAATAGAGGGATTTAAGGCAGGTTACAACATGACATCTCCAAACACAACAGAGTCTTTGCTTTCTGTGAAGGTCCCGCAGAATATATCCAGTTTGACTGAATGAGAGACTGGTTTAAACCGTTACTGGTCGCTAAATATATACATTTAAAAAAACACCGCAGCGCCGTTTGTCTCACCTGTGCCGAGGTTCGGAGGACACAGAGTTGCAGCTCTGGACCGACAGCAGCGTGGAGGACTTCCGCGGTACCAGCGGAGACGGTAGCAGGCTGTTGTTGGAAGGGGACGGGGAGAGCAGGTTACCGTCAACCTGAGAGGGGAACGAGCCGCGGCGGCATCCCAGCAGCACCTCCGTGCTCCCCACTTCGTTAAACCCGTTATCGGACGGAAGGACCAGGATCGGCGGTACTGAGAGACCTGCCTTCGATCCGGGACTAACGACCCCATAACTGACAGACGCCGACAGGCTGTTCATGTGAGGGGGATCCGCACAGAGACCTCCCGCTGCTGCGGTGCCGGGGTTTGCTCCATCAAACTCCGGGTCTTTGTTGTAGCTCCTTCCAGTCTCAGCTGAATTACTCTGGACTGGCCGACCGTCGAGAGAGATGTTGGTCAGGAACAAAAGAGCTGCTTGTCTCCGGCGGGAGTTCTCCCGGCTCCTCTTGTTGTATTCCCGGTAAGTGACCGTCTTTTTGCCGCTGGCTGCGGTTGCTACCACAGCGCCGTGCTGTCCGGAGGCAGCAGCCGCCATGGCTCCTCCGGCCCCACTGAGGAAGCGAAGTGCGGGGACCCGCTCAAGACTTGCATCTGTCAAATCCCTTTTACCGGGCGCTAGACCGTTTTACGCCTTTCTGCGAGCTGATTGGTCAACCATGGAATACGTAATGACGTTTAGAACCAGAGCACGCTGTAAACATTACTAAGATGACCGAGTAAAACAAAGGGATAATCAAAATATTACCAAACTAATCAATACTCATACAGTATTTTTTTAATTCAGAGGTGATGCAAACTATATAGGCACCTAATTAAAATAAATAAATAAAATTACATAAAATAAAAAAAATATATACTTATGTTTAAAGCAATATGGAGCATTTTTAAAGAGTATAATACAATTTAAAATCATTTATGACACAAAAAACAAAATGTCATTTCTTTTATTTATTTATTTATTTTACTTTTTTATCTTTATTTTACTAGGATAAAAACCCCACTGAGATTAAACACTTCTGTTTCAAGGGAGACCTGACCAAGAGGCAGCAACAAATATAACACTTTTTTTTTTTATTTCCACAAAAGCAGGGTTTAAAATACTATGTAAGAAATATATTTTGGTCATGGAAATGAAGATAACTATTGTGATCAAAACAGTTAGATAGCTATTGTGATAAAAAAAAAAATCTAACTGTATAGTGATCAAAACAGTTAGATTTTTTTGTGTGTTTTTAAATCACAAAAAGAAAATACGGATTTTAAATTTAAAACATTTTTAAGTTATGCCTTCAAACATTCAAAGTAAATTTAAAAGCAGGCTAATATTTGACACATTACTGCAATTCCAAGCTGTCATATTCATACTCTTTGTGAGAAATCAACAGCAACAGCCTAATTCACTTGAACTGTGGACCAGCTATGTTTCAACTTTTTAACATTAGTATCATGCTCTGTGTTATTAATTTTAAAATGTCCAGATTAATTGAAAACACTTCAGTGATATCACACTTTCTTGAGTGTTAGTGCATTCCCAGTCCTCCTCTCTGAAGTTTCAGCACTGCAGTGGCTTCGACACAGCAGTTGCTGCAGTTCTGCATGACAGCAGCTCTGATTGGCTGTTGCCCTCTTGTTAAGAAACCTCAGTGGATTTTCTCTGTGCTGATCCCTTGCAGTGACACGGTGCTGGCCTGGGTGAATCCAGCAGGACAGTCACAGTGTTCAGCTTCAGTTTACTAGTAGATTGCTAAATATATCCTGCAGGACACACTGTAATCTCTGCCGGCTTGGATTGTGTGTGTAGTCACCCATTGATCCCCTACATCTGTAATGCGTCAGGTGAGTCACTACTGCTAAGCTGGACCAACTGTAAGGTAGAAAGCCACTTAAACCAGATTAATATTACGGGAAATTCATGTTGTTTATGATTTATTTATCTATTTTTGTCAAATTACAACCACATCTGTTTGAAAACACTGCAGTGTTGTAGATACATGTGAGATGTTTTTTTTTTTTTTTTTTTTTTTTTTTTTAAATAAAAACCATTTAATTTAAACAAACACCATTAAAGAAATTTTAATTATTACCCAAACAACACCATTTCCATTGGTAGGC
>CAEGAD010037960.1:0-72722 GCA_903067055.1 Poeciliopsis paucimaculata
TATATATATTTACTTCTTTTTTTTTTACAGTTTATATTTCATATCCTGTCATCTGCAAGTCATTTGTAAGTTGAATTATAAAAAGGTTCAGAAGTGGTACAGGATATAATTGCACATACTGAACACTGACTGCTGTAATAATAGTATTTTATGAATTCATCTTACTAGGCTAACAGTGCTGAGACACAATACAGATACTGCAGGCGACTCTGAGTTTATCATGGAGTTTATTTTACTGTCATCAAGCCGTCATTATTCCAATAAACTTGAAGTTTAACATGAACACGATGACCTGCGTTTAAGGATAAATGGAAGATTTAGTCATAAACGAAAGAAAGTAGACCCTCTTTCATTTCTCGGCTCATCTCTCTTCAAGGTTCTAAAATTAATTTAATCTAACCTTCTGTCAGAAATGAACAACAGATGCAACTCTGTGATTATTTCTCTGGAGAACTAAGTTCACCCCATGACTAAATAGCTTTAAGATCAACCTGCAGCGGCATTACGTCTCATTTTGGTTCATCAGACTGTTGTGGAAATTATTATTTTTTTGCTCACTTTTCTTTCCAGCTTGTAAAGAAAACTACTCCTGTTTCATTTCTTTGAGGTTGTCTGCCACATGGCGTACAGGGGCCCAAGGGAAGAGTACATTTCTGCCAAAAAAAATCTCACAAATTTTGAGATTAAGCTCAGATATTTTCTGGAAAAAACTTGGGACATTTTTGAGTTTGAGAACTCAAAAATTTGCTAGAAAAAAATTATGAAATTTTGAAAATCTCTGAAGTTTTCTAGAAAATGTACATCAGATATGTTGATCAGTATTCCACTTACTGCTAATCAATAGCAAAAATAAACATGTGGCTTTAAATGTGTAAATGAACTCAGTGTTTTGGCCATTTGACAGTTTTCTCAGCGTTCTTTCCAGATTAATAGAGCATATAAACTGAATGCTGCTTCTGAATAATAAAACCATACAAATGAAAGAGGGTGTCATTTTACCGGTGATTGTAAGCTAAGTTTAAGAAAAATTAGGTTCTTTTTTTTTCTTTCTTTTTTAGAGTCAGAATTCTTCCTGTGGAAGAGAAAAGAAACAACCAACCTGTCTTCCTGTAGATGCTTTTGGTCCTCCGTTTCTGACTGATGTCACTGTCTTTTTTATGATTATGGAACATTCCACTTTAATAATTGCATATTAAATGTCATGGAACTGAAAACTTGATTTGATCAGATTTTTGTGTACGTAGAGTCTTGTCTTTGTAAACTGTTTCCCAGTCAGCTGTGAAAATGTGGGAAAAGTCTAATTTGAATGAAAATGTAATTCCATATGTAAATATATATATATATACATATATATGTATTTTTTGTTGTTGTTTTTTTTTGTCTGATGCCAGTGTTTGCTCTGCAGAACTTCCATGAAATTCCCCCAGTAGATGTGTATTTGAAGCCAGTGTTGCAGACTTCGTGGGGGGCTGACCTTGGTCACACTTTTTCAGCCAAGACTCACTGATCAATTATAGGCTTTCCCAGCCTCCTCGCTGCCTGGCATATGGGCCCTTAAGGGTGCAGGAGTGGAGGAGAAAGAGTGCTATCATTTCATGTGGAGATCAGGGCCTACGGGCCATGAATGGACGGATTTAGCGCGGACTGTGAATAAGGGGAAGGGGTTCCTCGCTTGTAGCCAAAAGAAAGGAATCTCCCACAGATCAGGGAAGGGGCCTTTTATTTCAGGGGAATATTCATGATGAGGATGAGGAGGCATCATGAATTCATGTGTCTCTGTGACTTGTGGGATCATCTTTTCGGTAAACACCGATGTCTTGCCTTCGTCGGCTTGTTTGCCGTGTGCTGTTTTTTGAGGATAGTGTTGCCTCTCCGCAGAGTGACATGGGTGCCTGTGTGCGTGTGTGGGCGTGTGTGTGCGTGTGTGTGTGTGTACTCTCTGCTGTATTGCTTTTGTGTCCAAGTCGGAACAGATGGAGAGTGGTGGAGACAAATAAAGAAGATAAAACAGTCTTTCTTCCTCGCAGCTAGCAACTCAGAGAAAAAGATTTTCTCAAGCTTGCTCTCATACGTGTGCTATTTCAGACATTAGCTTTTTTTTTTTTTTCTTAATCTGTCTTTTAAGTAACACTTTTTTTTTTGTTTAGGTTGGCCACTTTCAAGATTTGTTTACACTCTCACTGCTTACAGTTTCCCATGAATTCAGGATTAAATTAAGGTTCTGTTAATACTTTTCAAACTGTTATTTTACTTTTAGTAAATAAAACTCTTTGCATCTTATTTGGTGAAAACCAGCCCCTTGTTCTACGCTTCACTTCAGAGGCAGTGGACTCTCAGCCATGGAGAAACAGTTGCTTGCTGGAGGTGTGGACGCTGCTGAAGCTCGAAACTTTACCCAACTGCTAACGTTTGTCTGTGACGCTGGTCGCTATGAAGCTTACCGGAAATTTCCTGCGCTGCAAACAACAATCCTCCATTGTGAAGAAGGAATAGGATGGCTGTTAATGTTAATTCAATATTTGGCGGTGTGACCAGCACGGACTGGACGGCTTTGTTCACCTCTTCCGCTGCAGTTGCTAAAACTGCAGACAGCAATTCTGAAAACCGTTGTCATCGTTCACAACTTCTCCTTCTGTCCATTGATTAGCCCGATGGAGATTCTACCAAAGAAATCAAATTGAATTGGAGAAAGCCCAGATGGAACACTGAAGGAAAATAAGCATTGAGCAGAATTGCGTAGAAAAGCAACGGCCAAACTATCCAAGCATAACCAAGATAAAAGCAGATTTCTGCTCCGATATCAGAAACATTGTGGCATAACTCTGTGAACTTTTAAACTGTTATGTTGTTTTGAGTGTTTATTTCTAGAAATGTAAATGTTGGAATATGTGATGCACTGGTGACATGTCCAGGGTGTTCCCTGCCTCTGACCCAGTGACTGCTAGAGAAACAGACATTTTTTTTTTTTTTTTTTTGCTATTACAAGGATTTCTCTCAGATGCTTTGTAATTTCTATGCAGTGAATTTGAGATAAGGAATCATAAGCATTTAAAAGGAGATCCAGAACTTGGCTGTAGCTAAGTTAGCTTAAATATTCTCCAAAAGCAAAAGCAATTGTAGATTGACAGTTTCCCTTTAATTGCCAGTTTTAAACTTCAGCTTACAATTGAACTTAAACTAAAACAGCGCAAGGAGAAAAGAAAATTCTTTACCCAACTTTACTTACAGTGTTTCATTACTGTTGGGGTTTCTTGTGCAGACAGTGACTCGCTGTTTTTAATAACTTCTGGATTTTCCTTATAAAACACAAAGAGACTCAGTATCTAACATCTGAAAACTGCTTTTAAAAATCTCAGTATGTGGACATGCTTTGCAAACACAACACGATTTTCAGTTTTGCCAGCTACTTTGAGCAGACCTGCGGTAATACTTCAGCATTTTTCATAATGTTACTGTTGTACCTGTTAGTCTTGATTGCAAGGCCAGCATGTTCTGTTTGTGGTTTTCATACGAGATCGGTTCTGGTACCATGTCTCCTTCCATTTCCTGTGTTAACAACCAGCCGATGATGGTGTGAAGATTCATGAAGTGGCAATAAGATAAAGTCACATTTATTTTAAACTTGTTTTAAGATGTAAAAGTCCCCCTTGGTCTGTTCCCAATCTTTAAAGACGCCAAGAGAGATATCTACTGCTGGAAGGTTTGAACCGCTTTGAAACTTTTAACAGATTTTTACAGATTGCTGTAAAAATCCCGATCTATGACTTTTGTGATGATTTTTATCAAGTCTTCAACTTTTGTATTCCTACTTTGCAAAAGACCAATTTGCATGCTGTTTCTACTAAAGTTCTTAGACCCAGTTGAGGCCCCGGTTTTGATTAATAGTCGGGACATAAGGCCAACCTGATGCTCACATACCAATGGCCTCATTTTACAGATGACACAAAGGCAACCACGTCTGGTAAAAGGTCTGTGACCCACCAGCTGGTCACAAAACCCCTTTCCTCCCTAATGTCCCCCTGAGCATCGTCTCCTTACCCCGGGTCCTCATGGCATCTCTGTTCCCCTTCATTTATCAGTCCTTCCTGGCCTGAATGGGCTCTGTGGTTGGTCAATAAATTCAGTGATTCAGGGGGTGGACAGTTGCAGCCGTGTTAGCGTTTGTTCACAGGCTTGTCGGAGGGATGGGCCCCGCCCAGCTGCGCTTTGTCTCCTGTGGTCCCTCATCAGGTTAGAAGTCAATGGAGAGCCTTGTGCAGAGGTGGTTGGGGCATGGATGGAGCCGCCTCTCACATGGCGTTCACACAGGGGGAGGACTGCTTCGGATCACTGTGACACTTGTTCATGTGGGGCCGTGCAACATTGCCCGGTTGCCTGTCTTGTTCTCCCGCGAGGGCCTGTGCGATCTTCAGAGCTTAGAACAAACTAATGGCTGAGGCTGCAGACTTGTAGTGGGGGGGGGGGTAAGTTGATCTGCACTCCCAGGCCTTGCAGTGCCGATGCTGAAAAGGAGCGCACAAGTCTATCTTACGATCTCACTTTACAGATGAGACTCACAATAAAATGAGGTCAGGCCTTCATTTGGGAGTGATGGTAAATCCACTCGTTAAAACTTGGCACAGAATAGCACTTATGCACTTTTGTGTCTTCTAAAGATGTCACATTGTTGGGGAGTTTTGGCCCCTTTCTGCGGATCAGCTGAGCCCATGCATGGGAGCAACCAAAGCCAAAGAAAAGAGACAGAAAGCCATAGATAAGGCAACACAGGGACGGCAGAGGGCATTAGGAGACGGAAAACAGAGGACAGAAAAAAGACGCTCTGTGACTGAAGAGGGACTTAGAGACATGACTGAAGCCTGACTGTCATGAGAAGATGAGTTTCCATGGCCACCCAGGAGCCACCCAGGAAGCATTTAAGCATGGGAGGCTCAGGGGTCCTGGGTTCTGGGCCCAGGCTGGTGAATCACACGCAACAACCAGGGATTATGTGCATAAGTGATGAGCGCTAAGCTGGCAGGTGAAGAAGGGAGGCCCTGGGACAAGGATTGTGGCATCCCTTAGGACAGCGCTGTCTGTAAGAAGCAGACTTTTTTCTTTTTGGCCCCAAGTGAGGATGATCTGCCATGTGAAGGAGACTCAGCCAGAGGTCCTCGAGAGCTGAAAGGGCATCCCACAGGCGGCTTTCACACCATAAGTGGCCATAACGCTGGTCTTGTGAGTTGTCTTGAGTGGCAAGAATGGGGCATCTTCACACTCAGAAATGCCAACACAAACACCCTCATGGATATGGACTGAGCTGGCAGGAGGCTGAGCCCCACATGGCAGGGCATCAGCAATGCTCTCGCTGAGTGGAGCTTTTGACCTGCAGCGCATATAAAAGAACAGAGGTGAACACTGGCGTTCGTTTTGAGACAAGGAGCTCTTGTTTCTGTCCCCGATCAACAGGTTCGCAGGTTGTTCTGATGCAGGGAATCAACCCTCGTAATGTCCACGGCCTTTACAGGAATGCGTTTGAACTTTGGTGGCACAAAGAAATCGCATTCCCGTGGTGGCACGGAAAAAAATGCACAGTTCACCAACCTACCCCCCCAATACCTTTTCAAGACGATGGTATCCCTGAACAGATTAACATGTAAATACACTTAGATGCTTTGACAATTCACTGAAATGCATATAATCTACATGCTAACGAGCGCTTTAAAGAGTTGCCACGGCTGAATGTGGTTTAAGCAACACTTTCATGTCTGGGTTTTAAAAAATTAAACATGAGGCCTCTCTTGGAATCTCAAAAAGCCTTTTTTTTAATTTGTTGAGGGATAAGGCGATGGCTGGCTTTCCCTTTCAAAGGGACTTTAATAGGGCTTCAATCTCATTGCATTTGCCTCCAAGCCGAACATATAAATGCTGTTTTTTTTCTCCACCCTTTTATGCAGGACCTTGCCACATTAGATGACAGATGGAAGGTTGTGATGGCGAAATACCAGTTACTATGGTGCCAGTTGTCCTCAGCAGCTACTCCAGGCATACCGAAGCGTCCCTCCTGAAAACCCGTCTACTGACTCGGAATAAGCTGACTTGAATCTTCTCAGGTTGTTGTTGACAAACACGAGCCTGGATGAGTCCCCTAATCTCCCGCTCCTTTATTGGCCTTTTATTGCCGTATAAACTGGTCTGAATGGATTAAAAACTAAACCTCTGTTTTCAGCCTTCTCTTATCTCACCCATGGTTTAATCTAATGCCCTCCACCCTTTAGACACCTCTGCCTCAGCTAAACTCGACCATATTTTGGATTCAACTCATTGCCATGGTAACCAGTTATTTCCCATCCTCGTGCTCCCACCCTCGGCTTCTCTCCTCCATTGACTCTGCTACCTCCTCCCTGTGCCTGCGATTTCTTCTGGGGTTTTTTTTGTCCAAATAAAACAAAGCAGAGAGTGAATGTGCTCCGAGGTAGGTAAATGTATTCAGTGACATCAGCCAGGACGGGTCTATTCTGCCGGATTCCTGTTCCACTTGTTTCCAGCCTTGTCTGGGGGCTGGACACTCTGTTGGGCCCATTGTCCCACATGTATTCCACACAGGCCTGCAATTAATAGAGGCCTTGTCTAAGCCTCCTGGAGCAGAAACTGCTATTGGGGAGGGGGGACAAAAGGCAGGCAGAGACAGGGGGCTGGGAGTTGCCAAGGGAGCAGCCCCTCCCTTCCCTCTTTATGGGGGGAATTAAAAGGGAGGAGGAGGGATGAAGAGAGAGCAGAGCCCTGGATTGAGATCTTTAAGTGATCCCTTCTGTCTGCGCCCTCCCCTCCTGGCCTGAGAGGTTTTCATACCAGCCTCTGAAAGGGAGACCTTGCTGTATTTGATGATGAGGATGATCATTTTACTGCCTGCACAGCAGGGTGCTTGCTGTCTGGGTGGGAGGAACAGCAAGCAGAGACTGTAGCTGATGAACCAGGTGAAGAGGGGAGTGAAGGTGACGGCACCATGCAGGTGGATGTGAAAGACCTGCACAACATTTTATGCATTCTTACGGGATGCTTGGCTCCTGTGATCACTAGGGAGGGTGCACACACACCAACTGTAACTGAACTCTAGTAGTAACCATAGAAAGTCAGATTTGTTCTGAGAGGTGTGAATGCACAATCGAACTCTGATGTGGACCAAAAAAAAAAGGCAAACTTTGGTCAACCTACAAACCGAGGTCCTGCTTCATTTAGGTTTAAGTGGACTCTGGAGTGGTGCCAATGTGTATGTGAACGCCGACTCCCCCACGCTTGTCCTTCAGACTAGCCAGCAGCAATTAGCAAAAACCTGGTGGGACTGCACGTCTGCTGAGTTCCTTATACAAACTACTTCTCAGTGAAGAACTGGAAAAAACGTTTCTAAAGGGTTAATAAAGCAGCAATGTTGTGATGACTTTCTGAAAGTGGAGTTTCAGAAAGAGCAGGAGTTTTTAAAGAGACAGAGGCCCGATTTCAAAGCGTTAATATTACGGTGTCAAATTTCTTTTGGTTTGGATCCATAACTCTCCGCTCCAGAATTTTCTTTTTCTGAAATGGTTGAATGAGTTTTAAAGCATGGAAGATGTGTATTAACACAAGGCTTGACTTTTTTTTTTTTTTCTATTGTGTTAATTTAAACAGTGGATGTAAACAGTGACCAGCTTCTTGGGTCATTTCACCTCTGAAAAGGGCTTGAACTCTGTCAGAGAGGACAAGTAAGTCCTACCAGCCTTATGGGTCAGAAGGTCAAATAGCCTTTGCACTGACAGTTCAATTTGATGTGTTTAGAATTAGGGAGGGTATAGATTCAAGAGCTAAATGCTGAAAACAATGATGTTGTTTTACAGTGAGATAATTGGGGGCGGAGGGAATGCAATAATAAACCACAATAACATCCACAGTAATATGAAAAACATTCTCTGGGCGCAATTCGACGTAATCCTGCAATGAAAATGCTAATAAATCAGAGCATTTTATGGCTCCTCAAAACAACATTCTAATGTTTCAGAGATAAAAGCAAGTGTACAGAAATACGTTTAGACATTTGGGAAAGCAAAACAGATTTCACTGCTGCTTCTGTTATGCATTCTACTACAGAGGAGATGTTTCACACCAGTGCCGTGCGGTCAGGAGACAAGTGAGCCAGAGCAGCACCTGTCATAATAGAAAAATATCATGATAAAATCATTTATATTGCTATTTTCAAAAAAAGAAAGAAAATCTGTATTTCGGAAGAAATACAGAATTACACTTTGTATTAACTGTCAATTTAAAAATTTACCCCAAAATGTATTTGCTTTAAATCTATCTTAACTAGTTGTGTCTAAACTTTGGTTTTGCAATGCATCTTGGGAAAACTTTCCTGTCATCAAAGATATTTCAATAATATCTTTGGATAAGCTCTTTTAGGTTTTCATGATAATAAAGACAATAAGTACAATAAGTGCCATTTAATATCCATTAAATGGCATTAATGTAATGCCTGTAGGGTATTCATTCCCTTTGACTTTTTCCTATTTTGTCACATTGGCATAACTGAAAACTTAATGAGCGTTTCTTTTTTTATTTTTTATTTTATGTGACAGATTGAGACCATGCCCCTAAATTAAGTTTAACTGCATTCAGAAGTCACCTAATCAGTAATATTATATTCTCCACGTAAATCCAGCCAGTCTGCCAAGGCCTCTGTGGTTTACTTGAAAACATAGAGCAAACAAAACCCAGGATACCAGCAGACACGTCACGGTCACTGAATACTTTTTTTTTTTTTTTTGTACGTTTAAGGCAGGGTTAAACAAAATCTCCGTAAAACATTTTGATTTGGAGATCAGTGGTGTGGTCCCTGGGGGCCCTGGGCCGAAGGTATCCCTAACAAATAGGACACAGAAACTTAATTTTAAAAAAACTATTTAGCGTATCTTCCTTCATAGTATGTGCCTGAATGTAATCTGAATTATTCACACCTCTCACTCAACAGTGAATTTTTCCCTGACAAAACTCCTGTCGAAAATGTTGCTCTAAATAGCCAATCATGTGTGGTTGATAGGGGAAAACGATAAACTTTTGACCAATCAGCATGGCTGAATTTAGTGAGCGGGGAATATCGCCCTGCTTAGAAGATGCCGGAACGTTTTAGAGTTGCTATGGTGATAAAGTTCGTGATGGCGAAGATGGCGGTCGAGGAGAGAAGCTCAGACAGAATTCTCCACCTTCAATGACAGTACAGAGGATTGTTCCTGATGGCCAGTAAGCTACAGCTTCTGTTGCTCGTATTACTTTATAAGTTTTAGCAACCATATTGCTCTGCTCTTTTTTTTTTTTTTTTTTTTTTTTTCCTGTTTATTTTTCGTCACCTGTTAGTTAATAATCAGTTATGAACGTTGCCATGGTTTATATGATGCAGTTACAATGCTAACTGCTCTGGGTAAATGTTGATAAGATTTCTTTTTTTTTTTTTTTTTTTTTAGAAATCCTCAATAATAATGACTGTTTGGGTTCCTGCTGCTGATCTAATGTTTGATTGATATGTTTGCTGGATGTAAGATGGCCGCTCTGGTGTAATGTTGTAATAGGACGAGCTTAAGTCCTGTTTACCGATCTTTGAACATCCATATTTGTAATATTTGCAGCTGGATCCAACTTTAGAAAGTAGGAAGCCCTCCAGGGGACATGGGAAATTTTATTTTGCGTTCCCTCGCAATATTTTTACTGCAACGTACAGGGGTGTGCTGTGCTGGCGGTGGGGATCGCGTTTGGATCCTCCCACGTTTGGAGGCCCTGACCGGCGCGGGTTCGATTCCCGGACCCGACGATATTTGCTGCATGTCTTCGATGCAAAGAACTGATTGAAAATCGATTTATTAACTGCATGTTTATAACACAAAATTCAGACCAACACAAAAGAGACACCATCAAAACTGTCAGATGACTCAGTAATAATAACTCAGAAAAGGTTCCAATAGTTTGGATGTATTTTTTTGGTGTATTTCTGTCCTGAAGAAAAAGATATAATCTGAATCTTTATATAAGCCTACACACCCACAACGAGATATTAACACGTTAAAAAACCTCACGAAAGCCTTAGCAGAAAGGACAATGAATACTGTAAAAAGGCTTTCAGCATTCAGTCATGCTGCATGAACTAAGCAGTACATTATTATGAAAAAAATATTTTAAAAAACCTCTCCCTGTCTCCTAAGGGGCCCTCTTGTCCAGGGTCCCAAATTTTGAGGGGGCTCCAAAGATTTGATTTTCTGTTTAGTTTTTTGTTTGTTTGTTTGTTTTGAATAATATAAAATAGGTACTGGAATATTTTTTTGGAAACAATATGGCGTTATTGGCTAGGGGACATATTGTACCTACACCATACATCAATTCACACTACTGACATGCAGGATTACATACTGATGTACTGTAATTTGCATTATTAAAATACATTTTCCTCAGTATCTGGGGCACCAAAACCGGCTCCAGCCCGTGGACCCACATCCTTCTACATCCGGCCCTGTTAGAAAAATGCATGGGCTTTGCTTTTTGTTGTGTTCCAGCACCACCTGGTTAAGTTTTTATGATTCCTGGGCTAATATTATATTTATATAAAATATTTATATATTATAGCTGTACTTATTGTTATCCTGTACCAGTGTGTTTTAGTTTTTTGGGGGGTAGGAAGACCTCTGGTGTCATTAATTGATTCTCTTCAGTCTTAATAGAATTGGTTCAGAGTTAATCTAGGAAGTCATAGATTTAGGTATTTTTCAACTTTTGAGTCTACTTCAGAGTTTGCTTTTCACACCGATTTAGTGATTAAATACTGGACATTTTGCAATTTACTGGACATACCTTTTACTTTTAGCTAATTTAACCCTTCATGTGTTTTGCTGTGTGAAGAATGTCATATTTTTGGGCAATTGTGGAAATTCTTGTACTGTCCATTAGAACCCTTATATTGGAAATGCAGAGGCCCGTTACTGCCACCAAGAATTTTTTTTTCACCATGTAGCCATAATACATTTTTCTCTCCTCAAGACCATTATAGTATTTGGAGAATGTGGGGGAAATGTGTGACTTATTTATAATGACGTAACCACGATCTGAAACAGATGAAAAGTAGCTCGTTTACTTCAGGATTTTTTTTCTCTTTCACTTTTCACAAGGCTGGTTGGCTCATTTGCAATCGTTTTTTTTTTTTTTTTTTTTTTTTTTTTTTTTAATGCTTCCAACTGTGACTTTGCAAGTTTATATGTATATTTATCAGTAACAGCTCGGCACCGCGTCCCGCGCGCTTATTGGACAAGCGGAGGGAACCCCGACGTGTCACACGAGCCGCTCGCGTGCAGGCTGTGGTTGTATAAATACCGAGCAGAAGCTCTCGTGTCTGGAGTGCAGCAGTTTGGCTCGGAGACAGTTTGGACTGCTGTCGTTTGTTACAGTCGGCTAGCTACCCTGAGAGCTGCCAGGAGGCGGCGGGAGTCTCGGCCGTTTTACTTTTCCGTTGTTTTTCGCTCTCGTGCGAGCCTGAAGATGCCAGCCGGTACTTTCGAAAGAGCATCTCCGTCTGGCGTCCCGGCAAGAGGCGACTGTACCCCGGGGAAACCCCGCACTCTGTCAGAGAACAGAAAGGTAGGCTTTCTGAGCGCAAACGTTTTAGTTACACATGTAATAACGTTTCTTCCTTAACAACACTAACTGCATTTTTTTTTTTTACCTGCTCGTGGCAGTCCTCCAAGCCAATTATGGAGAAGCGGCGACGCGCGCGCATCAATGAGAGCCTGGGTCAGCTGAAGACCCTCATCCTGGATGCGCTCAAGAAAGACGTAAGAGTCTGAGCGAGCCACGGTCAATGGCTTCTCCCAATGTAATGAGAGTTTTAAACATAGCTGCTCTGTTTCTGCCTAAAGAGCTCCAGGCACTCCAAGCTGGAGAAGGCCGACATCCTGGAGATGACGGTAAAACACCTGAGGAACCTGCAGCGGCTTCAGATGACAGGTATGTTAACTCAGTCACTCCGGGTTTAGGTTGGTATTAATAATTCATCTCTGCTACCTACAGTATGTGGATTTTTTGACTGTGAAAATGTTGCCTAGAAGAGACATTAATTACAGAGTTAAGAAAAGCACACTAACAGGAAAAACGAAGGTCAAAATTTTACCAATTAAGCTGCTGTAACAATTTACATATCTTTTTTTTTATTTGGATATATTTAATACATCATTTGTTCTAGAAATTGTGCAAGTTTAAACTAGTTAGGCAATTAATTTGTCTTGGTTTTACATCTAATTAATTCAGACATTTTAGCCAATAAATTTGAATATGCCTTCCAGCGAGTTGTCAGATTAAAAAAACTTTGAAAATAACCTTTAAACAGGTATTAAACATACTTTTCACATAGACCTCTTTTTGCTTTTAAAAATGTTGCTTGAGTGTACTGTCAGAAGAAAATCTGAATTAGCAAAAATAACGCTTTTAAAGCATAATAAGTGTAATTAATCAATACAACACATTTCACCTAGTGAATCGAGGTGAAATTAAGTTTTTAACAATATTCTAGTTTATTGAGTATGACTGTAAATGAGTAGTTTAATTATTCCAGCAAATAAGGTTTTTTTTTTTAGAATGACTTCAATTGTAGATATTTTCAATATGTGACAGTTTATATTTTTTTAAATCTAATAATAGTTCAAAATGTCTGGACAAGCAACCGGATAACGGCACATTTAAGATTTCTGTAGCCGGAATCATATCATGCATTTAATCGTTTAGGCTCATGAAGATAAATGCATATTGAAATTAAAATGAAAGTTTTACAGCTGCAATCATTAGTGTGTGCATGAGACATTTGTTTCAGGGTTATAAATCTCAGCATCCTAAGTTTGACTTCATTATGAATATCATCTCTAAATTAGCTAAAAAATGGACACAAACTGAAACTTGCTCCAAAACTTGAGCTTTCTTAACCACAAGTTTTATGACCGTACGAAACGTTTACAAAGTTTATATTCATTCACAGCACGATGCATAAAAGCATATCAGCCTTAATGTTGGACACGTCACACGATGAATAACTGCTGACCAAACCAGCATCGTTAAACATTACATTTACAAGTAACTTGATGAAAATACAGCTCAATCAATACCTAATATTTAAAAGCCTCCACAATATTTTTAAGTGTTCTTAGACGACCTATAACTCTATCAGATAAAAACTATGCAGGACTCTCCGATTTTAATCCTTTCTGCCTGGTTTTGGGTGTTATGTGTTTGATAAATGTCAGGTTGTTTGCCCTTTCCATTTCTTAACATTTTTCTTCTTCTTCTTCTCTAGCGGCTTTAAACACAGACCCATCCATCCTGGGGAAGTACCGAGCTGGATTCAGCGAGTGCGTCGGAGAAGTTACCCGTTTCCTGTCCACGTGTGAAGGGGTCACGGCCGAGGTGAGGACTCGCCTCCTCGGCCACCTCGCGGCCTGTGTGACCCAGATTAACCTGTATGGACCTCACCTGGGCGACCTGGGACAGACCAGCGGTCAGCAGATCAGTGCACCTCCGGGCCTGCGGGCGCCCCTTAAGAGTGGCTCTCTGTCCCCCGAAGCCATGAAACTGTCCGGAGGCTTCCAGGTGGTGGCATCTCCAGACGGACACTTTGCGTTTCTTATTCCCGGCACAGCTCTCACACCTCTGAGTGTACAAAACAGCCATCATGTGTCACCTGTCGCACCTGCTGTCACCTCAGACTCTGTGTGGAGACCGTGGTAGGAACCATGGAGGGGGAAAAAATTGACAATAAGACAATAAATCATATTTTTTGCTGTACATTTTGTAAATACTTTAGGAAATATTTCTTAACAGATTCTCTTATCTACATTTGTATTGGTATACGTGAATAGGAAGAGATGTTTCTCTGTCTCTTTGTCTTAGTCGACATATAAAATGCTGATTGTTCTTTAAAGCACTGCCTGTACATAAATAAATAAAACATGTATATAATGCGTAAAAGATTTATTATTTAAAAAAGAATAATCTTCTGACCATATCACTGTCATTTATTCTCTACCTACAATTGATTGTCTTAGTCTTCTGGCTGGATTAAATATTTAAAGAGGTAAAAATTCTGAAACGGTTCTTGTTGTGTTCAAATAGACGAGACTTGACTCCATAGGGTTCAAACGTTTATGTTTATAAGATGCTGACTCAGCAGGGTCAGTCTAAGTGTTGTCCATCATTAGGCTGGCCGTCCTTACATCTGGCTGGGGATTCTACATAACACTGTCTGCACAGATCCCGGAAAGACAAGGTGTTCCCACCAATAGACTGGTTTCTGAGGGATCACGGCCTGCAGGATGTATTAGACCTACTAAAACCAGCTGAGCTCAAAATTACAAGAGTGACGGTTTAGAGATGTCTGCAGTGCGGCTTGGAGGCCCCTTGTGTGACTTTACTGATTTTGTTTGGTCCCAGATCCACAGCGTGAGAAAGGTGCACATTACTGCCAGGGCAAACTAAAGTAATTTCTTTTTTATGGGCACATTTAAATCATTTTATATTAGGTTGAGCACAAAGGATTCATCTTTTAATAGTCGTGGTTTTTACTTTCTTTTTAAAGTCCTAGCAAACAGGGTCACAAAATCCATCGACTTTTACTCAAACTCAGAACCTGGCACGGCTGCAGTTAATTGATTTATTGATCTTCCTAAACATAGCAAATGTTTTCCAAAAATAGGGTGGCTGAAGCCATGTCCTTCTGGAAAAATCCTATTTTTGTGGCTCCCAAGCACTTTCAGCTTGACGATCTCGCCCCGTGGACACCACTAGTAATACACCAAACATACCAGTAGGTGGCAGTAAAAGTAGCTGTTCTCAGAATTCAAATCGGCAAAATTAATTTCCCGCTCCACTTTAAAATAAAAGAGATTCGTTAACTTTAAAGGTGGATATATTCTAAAAAATAGTATTATCATCACTAGAAGACGTGTCCTCAGTCAGCATCATCCTCGTAATAATGCAAAAACTCCAGATTTATAGGCTAGGCAAGTTTACTTCTATGGCACCCATTCATACACAGGGCAATCCAAAGTGCTTTCCAGGATATTGGAAGAAAAGCAAAGAAAAAATTAAGTATAAGCATCACAGCAATGCAGAAGAGATAAATGTTAAAATAAAATATGAATATTAAAGACAGGAAAGAAACAGCAGTTTATTTGTCAGATTATTTGATAAAAAGCTGCTGTAAGCAAAAATGTTGTCAGTCCTGATTTACAGGAACCAACAGTTTGATATTGCAGGTTTTCAGGGAGTTTGTCCAGAGATGAGTGTCCTGGGAATATAGAGTAAGCAGGTACCTGAATGTTTAGGCGTGTACATAGTTCATACTATGACTCCAAGATTTAGCTCTATAGAAAAATAGTGGAATTTTAAAATCTAGTCTTTTACAAACGTAGAACCACTGCAGTGTTTTAAGAGCTTCAGTGATGTGATCTATTTTCCCAGTGTTGGTCAGAACTCTGGCTTCAACCTTGTGGATGAGCTTTTACATATACTAGTGTAAAAGTTATTAATCTACAGAAAATAAAGGCATGCAGCAGTTTCTCTGTCCTTTTTTGACAGAAAACTCTTCATTCAGGCGACAGAGCTTTGTAGTTGTCAAAATTTACAATTGAGCTCAAAACAACAACCAGGTTCTTTGTATGCTCTCAGTAAACTTCTTAACCAATTTGTATAATAAACTGAACTTGACTGCACTTTTTGATAACTAGATGCAGTTGGAATGTTTGTATGACTGGACTGAAATGACTGTTTTTGTAAAGTGCCTTTAGATGACGTGTTGTGAATTAGTGCTGCACAATTATGTCAATTACACACAATGTCCCCCATATCATGGCCCCGGTCCTTCTCCTTGGGCAACATGCATGGATTCAAACCTAAAGGATGTTTTGTGCTGACCATGCACCACTTTTGTTTCTATATTGAGGATGTTTTATACTGACCAAGCATTGATCCTTACCTGGAAAATAGTCGATTGGTCCTGACTATACCTCAGTTCACACCAACTACAAGCTGTGTTTCCTTTGGCCATAATTGCACAACTTATTTAAAAAATAAATTAATGGACATTTTAAAAAAATGAGGATGAGGTGCTTTTTTTTGACAGTATCAAAATTGGTTTATTTTGGAAAACTGCAATAGAAACCCATTTTCGCATCAGGAGTCACATGATCAACAACCGGCTGTTGCCCCCGGATGTCGTCTTCACGAAGAAGAAGTCGACTGGAAATAGTTTGAGGATGGTGGTGCTACATTTTTTGAATTACTTATTGATTATTCACGTGTGATTTTTGATTGTGTCTCTTATTAAATGGAAACACAGCACAATTGTGCAATTTTGTTTTTCCAACCCGTTTCAGAACACAATCAGTTTTGCGCACATTTGTAATGGAAGCACGGCTGAACCTGTCTGGGCTCTGTTTACATTAGCTTCATTCTGGATTTCTGTTAAAGTGCTGATCCAAAGACATCTGTTTCACCTCAACGGATATTAAAACCCAGAACTTAACTTTGTGTTGTTTTAGTTAAGCCTGACAGTAAAGAGAACTTGAAGACAAAATGAGAGCCCCTCCACTTATTACATCCTTTGAGAAGACCCTCCGAAACCCAAAAACAAAGACGGGCCCCCTCAGTGGCTCCTCTCATTGTGACCCTCTCCATCTTCATAAAGGGCCTTCCACTTGTTTATCCAAGAAAAGGTTTAATAGTAGGGAGGGGGAGGACCATGCTGTCACTTTCACCACCGTAAAGAAGGCTTATTGTTGCTGCTCCCTGAGGTCCTGTGCCTAAAGGCTTTCTCAAGAACTAACCAGGCCACGCTGTGCTCTTCACAGACCCATTAAGACGCTGACAGCTTACTTAGCTATGTCACGGAAAAGTTGAGCAGCCTTCAGAGACGCATATTCATTTGCATCAGGTGTTGCCTGATCACCTTTTATTCGTCTCCCTGCCCCCTACCTAATTTAACTCTTTTTGGGGAAGCGGTACTGTCCCAGTCGTGAAGATTAGCACGGTAAACATGAAGCTGGGAAGGGCCTGCCCCTTCCGTCCGCTCCATGATTGATGGTGTCCTCTTAGAATCGGGGAATGGACAGTGATGGTTTCACTGTGAGACACACCGGAAACCTCTGCTGCCTCCACCTCTCTGGGTCAATTGTTCTTAGAGCTGTTCTGGTACTTGATGGGGGTCGAAGTAGGCAGAGGTTCACATCCCTGTTAGCGCATATATTATGCACTCTGTATCAATGGTGAATGAACAGTACCCTTTGTCACTTGACTCCAATTACAACAATATTTCTTCCTGTTCTTCTTGAACAGGAAGCTTCCGACTGCAAATTTACAATCCCACTGACGTGCAACAGGAAAATTTCACACCTTTCTTCTTCCAAATAATGTTTTTTTTTTTTTTTTTTGAAGGAGGATTCCCTCTGTAGAGAACACCAAAAATGATTCTTGTAGATCAAAGTCTGTTCTGACTCATTTGCTGTCCCAACTTCCAATTACACTGGCTGGTTGCATTATGAATATCACGAATATCAGAGTTATCCTTTGCAGGATAACTCTGAAACAGCAAGACAGAGTTTTTAAATTGTTTTAACTAAACAGAAATGAAGTGAATTATCTGGTCTTGGGTCTTGGTTCGGGTCTTTTCCTGTTTTTATTAGTAATTTTGAAAACCACGGATCATCATCTGGGTCAGACTTTGGCTTACAGGGGCAGCATTTGTTTGTTTGTTTTAATTAATGTGTGTTATGCATTGTACTCACATAGGCCCATATCCGATTAATTGTATTAATATTTTGGGATTTTTATAAATGTAAATAATACTCAACTATTTGAAAATAATGAAGTTATAGTAATTTGTAGATGTTTGGGAACAACATGGAGCTATACTGCATTAAACCTGCCATGCATCAATTTCTCTATAGGACCACTTAATAATGTCTTGTAATTTACATTAGTAGAAGAATTTTGTGCAGTGGACAGGGCACCAAAACCTTCTCCGGGTTTTGGTTCGTCATGTTTGTTCGTCATGTAACAAAGAAACATGACGAACTTTGATGAAGTGTCCTTTGGAAGTTTGGGGTTTGGGGTAATGGGCTGGGTTAGACTGGGTTCGCTTAAGTCTCTAAAGTTTTGACTCTTCATTATGCGGCTGTCTTGGTTAATCAGGCCCCTTTATTCATGTATGGAAGGTTTGCAACTAGAAATGCACTGAGGAATCAGTAGATATGACCAGTAACCTGCTGGTCACACTCAAAAATCCTGCCTTTTTTTTTTTTTTTTTTTTACATAAGTAGGAAAAACTCAAGCGGTATGAATGCTTCTGCAAAGTACCAAAAACGAAGTTGTAAGCTCTATAAGCTGGAATTTCTGATACTTATGTGCAGCTATATTTTCATGTCTCACAACAATAGCCTCTTCAGAAAGTACTTATGCAGTTGGTAGCTTAAGTGTGGGAGGTATTTCAGATGTTTGGTTGCAAATAAACCACTCAGTGTTGCACTCGCTCTCTGCTAGAACTACTACTTCTAGACAATGCCGCCTGCATGTATGCATAATAAAATCCTCTCCATCTGGGAGGCTCAAAACAAAACGAGGCTCGCTTTTTGGAGAGTGTGATCCAAAAGGTCATAGTTCTTCTTTCTGAAGGCTATAGTTCCTCAATAATTGTAATGTAATGATAAGGAGCTTATAGCCTGTTGTTGTGTTCCAATTGGGATGGACAAGACAAAGGCCAGTGAACCTATACGATGAAAGATTACCATTATGGTGACATCGCCACGTCCACTTAACACCCACATGAGGTCAGCTGTTCTTAATTTGGTCACCAACCCCAGTTTAGCTTAGATCCAGGGGTCTGGATGCCTGGAGGGGGAAATTGTGACCTCTGTTTGTAAGCAAGGCTCCTAGTTTGAGGGGGCAAAACGGCCCGTTTGTGTTCTTGAGATGTTTGGGTCATTGTATCATGGAGGAGTGAGTGTCGTCCTCTCATTGGGTAAGAGAGTGGAGCTAATAGGTACCTACTTACCCAATAGGAACTGGTCTTGGGAATCATTTCACATCTGAATGAAATTATTTCAATGATGCTGAGAGGAAGAATACTTTTAGTGTTTACCATAAAGCCTTATTTTTTAGATAAAGTGATAAAGTACCGACCAAAACCCCCTAAAAGATCTTCACGTTCCTGTGGTACCATAATGTCTCACTGGATATTCTTAAAGGTGCAGTATGTAAAATAAAATGTTTGAGCTTCAGATCATGTTCTAATGTTATTCTCTCATCAAAAACATACCTTGAATGTTGCGATGATCCTTTCATGCATGTTTGAGAAATCCTGTAATCTCTCGTGGCAACGAGCCAGCTGTGTAAAACATCTGGGTGAACCTAGCCCCGCCTTCAAGGACGAATCTCCTCTTCTGAGTTGCAGTTTCCAAGCTTCCAGCACACAGAGCCCGTGTCCACCTCAGCTGCCCCTCTCAGCATTATTGTCTCAGTTGTTGGCAGACTGTCCAGCAGCTATTAGCAAACACCTGGTGGAACTGCACATCCACTGAGCTCATTATATGAGCTACTTCAGAGCGTCACCTGTAAAAATGATGCTAAAGTGTTAATACAAGAGCATTGTTTTGATGACTCCCTGAAGGCAGAGTTTTAGAAAGAGCAGGAGTTTTTAAGAAGACGGAAGCCCAAATTCCAGGCATTAAATCACAAAGTCAGATTTCTTTTAAGTCGTGTTTGACATATGAAGCATTTTCATAACAGCTCAGGGTAACTTGATTGTGCTATAAAGTGGCACTATGTGCCTAGTAGAAAATACAATCCTGCACCTTTAATGCATTTTTAATTTTTAGACAAATTAAAAATGCATTAATGTGGTAATGTGGACCCTGTCTTGAGTTATTTCAGATCTTCTGATCACAGTTCTTCCCCCTCCCCCATCCTCCCACCCCAGCCTCCAGGCACTGGGCCTTAGCTGACCTTTACTCCTCGTCCTGAGGAGCGTGGCTTGCCCTCTCCACCTCTATGTTCCCTGGTCAGTCAGGACACTGTGGGAACCCCCTTTAACCCCCCACCCTGGTGCTTTGTATTGTTCTGGACAGATAAAGTCTCCTCCCCTCTGTTTCTTTCCTTTTCAATCTGTGTAGCGTGTTGAGTCCTGGTGTAAAAAAATCTCAGTGCACAGGATAAAGACATGAGATCTCACAGCAGATTGTCCTCCTCCCTCACAGGGAGGCACCCAGGCGCAGCCTCTGTTCACTGAGCACTGGGAGACACTGGTCCTTACTGGCAGGTGATAGGGGATTAAGGATGACTCCATTAGTGTCTCAAGTTATTCCACTGTACTGTGTCTTGAGAAAGCATTCATTCCCCTTCAACTGTTTCACATTTGCCAGTTTACCACCACAAACTGCCATGCACTTAACTGGGTCTACTTGGGATTTACTGGGTCAAATTGATGGGCAAATTTTGCACTGAGGAACTAAAACAATTCAAAGTTTTGTAATGGGTTTAAATTTTTTCTTTGGAAAGGTGAGGTCAAGGAATACGATCCCATTCCAGTATTTTGCTCCAATCATACAATAATACATTAGATCTACAAAAATAAAAAACATTTTTTAGTACAGCAATATGGAAACCTGCAGTTCCACCAGGCGCTTGCTAATTCCGTGTCTCCATAGCTTATCATAGGAGCTACTTCTCAATCCAGTCCTCCTAAGACTGTTAAAGGCTTGTTGGCAAAAACATGAAGTGATGAAGATGGACTGTCGGACAGAGCAGGAGCTTCTTAAAGGGACAGAGACAAATTTCAAAGCACTGAATCACAAAGTAAATGTTTTGAGCTTATTTTTGACATATGCAGCATTTTCATGATGACTGAACTTGAAACTTGATTATGCTATAAAATGCCACTATGTGCCTGGAAAATACATATTACTGCCCCTTTAAGAACTTCTGGAGACCTTCCCAAGCCGTCTAGTGACCCTGCATGGATAAACAGTTACAGACAATAGTTGTCGGCATGATTGTTTTCTATGTCTACTAAATTAATTGTAACACATCGCTAATTGTGGTTTTGTTTACCTATTCATACTTGCATATTGGTTATAAGTGTTTTATTGTTTTTAAGGTGTAAAGCATTTTGAAAATGTGCTATGCAAATAAACGTGAATTGACCGTAACAGTCTAATTTCTACTTTAGAACATTAAATATTTACAGCCCACATTCGTCCCATTATCTAAAGCAATAGTTTCGGATAAGTGAGAATTAGTTTCAGTTTAGGCCATCCAATCAGAGCTTTGGAAAACTGACCGCTTCAGCTAGTTTTTGTCCTGTTTAATGTGACGCCATTCACATCACATTAAAGAGCTAATTGACGCCCTGACATCTGACCCTTGTTAACCACCAGTAAGTGCTGTATTCAAGGTGTAGCCATCTGTGTGCCTTGCTGTGCAAAGGGGGAACCTCCTCCTGCTCTCTTTTGTCATGCCTCTGAGTCTTCAGGACCAGAGTGCTGACCACAGGACGACCGGTCAGTCTCTGTGGATACTATGAGACTATGAATCAAAAGCATGTGGTAAGTAAAACAAAAAGTTAGCATGAACATAAACGTCTAAGTACTTGAAGACTTCTTAAACGTCGAGGACCAAAACGTCAACACAGATGTCCAGCAGATGTTTCACACGTGGTGAAAAACGTGCAGGATGTAACTTGCATCAGTATTTGTTTGGTATATGAGATAAAACCAATCTGCAGTGTTCTTTACATGGTCTTTAGACGACCTGGTTTGCCAATGAATCAGTGCTCAGATGTTCTAGTTTTGAGTAATTCCAGGATTTTAAATGGTTCTTTTTTTTTTGGTCCAATTTATGCCATTGAATTTAAGAAAAGTAGCAACTCCCACAAAATTATTAAATTAAAAACACAGGTCAAACAAGAGTTTTATTTTCTATTCAGATGTCAAAATGTATTCACCTGGAAGCACACACACACACACAAAAAAAAAGAATTTTAAGTTAGATTTTATTTCAAGTTTATTTTCCGGAAAATAAACTCGGGGAAACTAAGCACGACAAATGTTTTCAAGGTTAGCAAAAAAAAATATGTTAAAGCGCTGAGCAAAAAGGTAGCTCAGATATTAGCTCGTTGGAGTAAGTGTGTCCAGGATTAAATAACACACAGATGGACGTTTGTGATTGGATGACTTCTGAAGACATTTTGTTGCGCTAAATTTTATTTAGGGGTATCTGAGTAAATACATGCGCACGGCAGAGTTTTTCTGTTTTATCAGTACTCGTTCCTTTAAGTCACTGCAGGACCTTAAATAAAGAAAATAACTAGCTGAAGTTTGCACAAAAAGAGCTTTATCCTAGCAGCTTTTCTTCATACTGGTTATCAGTCGGTGAGTCAGATATTTGCTTACAGTGCTGACTAACAGTCAGGCAACATCATCGACCCCTGGTGTGAAGACAGAATTTGCTCACTGGACAAAGTCCTTGAAGCTAATCGATGGTGCTCTCTCTCAGCGTCTCATTGCTACATTGAGCTTTATCGGATTCCTTTTCCAAAATGTGCTCCCTGACCTCACCGTTTTCCTCTTGAAGCTGCACTTTAACCGTCAGGGGAGAGCACTTTTCCACACTGCACCTGACGACCACGGTGTCGTTAGATACCTGCAGGCTGCAGGAGTTCGGCTCAGGCATCCGGTCTGCCGGCAGGTGACAGACCAGCTGATCCCTGCTGATGGAAACCAGGCTTCGTTTTCTCAGAGAGTCCGGCCTCTCACAGGCCACCAGGTCCGACAGCTCCACGTCCTGTATGTTGTGCATTAGCCAGTCGTGAAGGTACCTCAGCTGGCATTCGCACCTCCAGGGGTTGCCATGAAGCCTCACCTTTGGCCGCATGATAAAATGATCGAAAAGTCCCAGCCGGAGCGTCTCCAGCTGGTTGTCGGACAGATAGAGCCTCTTAAGTAAAATCTGGTCCTGAAGCAGTTTGGAGTCCAGCTCAGTCAGGTTGTTATTGTGGAGGTTGATCACCTCGATGCTCAATAGGTCTTTAAAGATCCCTTCAGGCAGAGAGGTGAGCTGGTTGTCAGACAGGTCCAGGCTCTCCAAGGAGGTTAGATTTCTGAAAAGGTTTTCTGTGAGGCTGGAGAGCTGGTTGTCCGACAACGTGAGAACTGTCAGTGAGCTCAGGCTCTCCAGAGACAACTCAATCAGTCTGTTGCCTTTGAGGTTCAGCTCCTTCAGATTTTTCGGCTCCCCTCCGAAGACTTTATCGGCGAAGGCTGTCAGCCGGTTCCCACGGAGGTTCAGGACACTCAGGTTTGCCAACGCAGAGAAGACGCCGTCGTCGAGCTGCGCTATCCCGTTCCACTCCAGGTGAAGCTCGGTGAGCTGCGAGGTGTTGCGGAACGTGTCAGACGTGAGGTTGCCAATGAGGTTGCTGCCCAACTTCAGAATCTCCAAACTGGCCAGGCCAGAAAAGGTCTCTCCTGTGACTCCTTGGATTCTGTTTTGGGAGAGATCAAGAACGCGCAGCGAGCTGAGGTTCTGGAAAAGAAACGGTGGGAGATCTGACAACACGTTGCTCTTCAGCTGCAGAACCTCCAGCTGCGTCAGAGGGCCAAACAGCCCAGGAAGTATTGTTTGCAGGCTGTTGTAGTTGAGCAGCAGTTTGGTTAGCTTCTCCTGCTTGGAGAAGGTTCCCAGGTAGAGGTGATCCAGCTGGGGATTCCCGCTGAGCTCCAGCTCCTGGAGCTCGGTCAGATCCTCAAACGCGCTGGAGTGGATACTTATCAGGGCATTGTTCAGGAAGATGAGCTTGGTGAGCTGCGGGCTCTCCATCAGCGAGTGGGAAAAGAGGTACGCCAAGGAGGACGTCATGATGATAACCTCCCTGACCTGTCTGGAGATGTCCCTGGGTAAAGTCGACATCCTCTCATCGGCACACAGCACCTGAAGCTCAGTGAAGCACTGGCATTTGTATGGACAGGTGCTGCTGCCTATACGGCAGAGAAGCAGCACCAGGAGAGTCTGACCCAACTGTCTGTCCATGGTTACTGCAAAAAAATAAATAAATTAAAAAATGTGAAGGAAGAATGTAAAATAACAGATGTAAAGACATTTGATGGAGGTGGATACATTAAACTGACAGAATTTCTGTTCACCGGCAACTCAGTCACAAAAGAACCCGACTTTTCCGCTAAAAGTCGAAAGAACTCCAACGTACCTGTGTGTTACGGCGGTCCCATAGCACTGAGATAAATGTGCGGGTGGATCGGCAAAGCAGCTGACGCTGACTGCAAACAACAAGCCTGACTTAGGAGAGATAAAAACCTTTGGACAGCAGCCTGCGTGCTGCCACGATTTCATCAGACCAACATCACAAAAAGGTCCTGCTGAGATAAGTGGACTGTTAGTTTCAGCAAAAACAAACAATAAAAACAAAACAAAACAGAGGTTTAGTAAAACAAAGCAAACAGATTCAAGAGAAAAGGGTTTCCTCACTGTGTCAGATTATAGTTCCAGGTTTCATCATCCAGAAATCTATTCATGTCAATAATCCAGTTAAAATACGGAACCTCATCATGGTTCCAATATTCACGGATACTGATGTCAAGTAGGGATGAAAGAATCAATCAGATAATCAATTATTGAAATAATCAGCAGAGGAATTCCTTTCATTGCAGTAGAAGCTCAGGTCCACGTAGTGTCACCATTTTTCTTCACTGGATGAAAGGCAGTGAGAGTCCTGGATCCTCCCTTTTCCTCCAGGTTCTTCCCAAGGGGAATCACAGCTGCATACCTGTTCTTTTTTTTTTTTTTTTTCTTCTTCTTCTTTTTTTTTTGTGATCCACAGCGAAAGAACATCAAGCCAGGTTCCAATCTTTAAAATCTTTCTCTCTCTACTTCACAGCATTTGTTCCATCTTTGTAAAGGTCAAAAAATGCCAAATTCTGGAGTTCAGCTTCTTGGCTTCTCCCTGGCCCTCCTCGGCTTCATTGGGACAATAGCCTGCACGGCCATGGTGGAGTGGAAAGCTTCGTCGCACTTGGGGAGCAACATCATCACGGCTCAGGCGATGTATGAGGGTCTGTGGAAGAGCTGCGTGTGGCAGAGCACCGGGCAGATGCAGTGTAAAAACTACGACTCGCTCCTTCAGCTGCCAGGTAAGTTCTAGTGATGCCCTCCTCAGTCAGATTGCTTTACAAGCTCTAAAGCAAAGTAAACTATTTTGTTTTATGCTGATTTCAAAATTTGGACGATTAAGTTTAATTGTGGGAGGAAAGTTACATGAAAACATGGTAGATTTATGCCTCATTTTGGAATACATACAGGCTATAGCATCGTGGAAGACGTCCCACTGAACATCAGGGAGGTTCTGATGTCTTCAGGACCTTTGACGAGCTGGGGCGTGTTTGCCAGAAACCAGCTGGTCTCTGATCACAGAAAGCCTCCACTGAAATGCACAGCAAAAACACAAACCCTTACCAAGTTTGGTTTCCAGTGCAAATATCTAAGTGCACTTGAAATAAGACAAAACTAAGTTACAAATAACTTTTCAGCAAGAAATATGAGTTTGTTTTAAGTCAATAATTCCTTAATATTGATGGAAAAAGTAATAGTTCCACCGACAGATTATTTCACTTATAACAAGATAGTTTTGCCATGTTTTAGTCAAACAACCTGCTAGATAGATAGATAGATAGATAGATAGATAGATAGATAGATAGATAGATAGATAGATAGATAGATAGATAGATAGATAGAAACTCTATTAATCCCTTTGGGATTTTCCCTATTAATTAAAATTTAAAATTTGAATTTAATTATTAATAAAAAGTTAATTTTTTTATTAATTATTTAGATGTTAACTGTTGGGACGGTCAGTAAAAGTTTGGGACTTTGCATTTTCAGATTGTCTGAATGAAGGATTATTGGTTTTGAGCAATCTGATGGCCAATGGGAGGTAATCATTTCTAATGTGACTAAATTAAAATTTTACTCCAAACTGATGGAAAAAGACCTGCAAGTCAGAAGCCGTTTACGGCGGATTTTCCCCAAATTTATAATGACCAAAAACAACGACACAACCAGGTATTTGCTTCAGGGAGGAATGGAGTGTTTTTCTTTTCCCTTAATAAATAACATTATCATTGGAAATCTACAGCTTATATGTAATTTTGTTAATTTTGTCTGATAATAAAATTTGATTGAAGATCTGAAATGTTGCTGCGGATAAAACGTCCTAATCGAAGGCCTCCGACCTGCATGTGTGCCTCCAGTGAACATACAGGTGACCCGGGGGCTCATGTGTGCAGCCATCTTGCTCTGCTTCGTTTCCATAATGGTGACGGTGGTGGGGTTGGACTGCACCACCTGTATGGCAGAACAACCACAGCAGAAGTCCAAAGCGGTTCTGGCTGGAGGAGTGATCTTCATTATAGCTGGTGAGAGACTCGACACACTTTGTTTTTTTGAGTTTCTCATTTTGAAACATTTTAGCAAATTAACTAGAAATTCTCTAGTAACCCTTAAAACATGCATTAAGCAGTGCTTTACATGCAGTTCAGTGAAATAAGTGCTTAAGTGCACCACCCTGCAGCCAGTGTTTTGGCTCATCACTCTGTAGCGGTGTTTATGTTAACCATAAAGTTGTGCAAATTTAAATTCTGAAAATAAATGGACTCAATGTAAACATGACAATTTCAAAAAAACAAAACAGCACCACATTTTTAATGAAAAGCTGTGGCGCTAGGATGATGTATTTTTTTAAATAGATGTCTCACAGAACTGCAAAGGAAACATTTTTTTTACGCATCCTGAGTCACATGATCATCAACCGGATGTTACTACTGGTGAAAGCAATGAAGAAGACAACAGGAAGTAGTGGCAGGATGATGTTTGTTTGTTTGTTTGTTTGTTTTTGTTTGTTTTGGACAATGTACATCTGGCTGCACCGGCGCTCTCACAGCATCACACAGCCAACGTCATTCCAACGTGTTGAATCCATAACTTTTCTGCACAATCGGTGACTGTAATTTTCCCAAAACGCAGCAAACGTAGCCGCTTCCAAGAAGAAGGGCAAAGCCTGAATAAAACTCAGACATCTTCTCTGATTGGCCGACAGATGACGAGCCAATCATCTATCAGCCAGTTGCATCTCATGTAACTGTTTATTTGAAGAAGGTCTTAGAGATATGTTGAAATGCTGTCTTTGTTTTTTTGGGAAGGTCAGTTTTTTGTAAGATCACGTTATGACAAAAATAAAGCTTAAAAAATGTGCAAAGTCATTTTAGGCCTCAAAAATTACAAAAACACATTTGAAATATCCCAGAGGAACTTCATAAAAATATGAATCATTTGGCTTCTAGCTTTTGAGAAATACTTTATATTCTTTCTTTTGATGTTATAATTTAGCACGTTGAACCTGAATTATGGAAGAAGGAATTCTGATTTACGTTTCCTGGCTGCTGGTTTTCCAGGTGTGATTGCCCTGATTGGAACAGCCTGGTACGGCCACAGAATAGCCCAGGACTTCTACAGCCCATTGTATCCCACTAACTCCAGGTAAGGAGCTCCTCACTCATTCACCCCCAAATCCTCCAAGGAAGATATTGCTAATCACAGTGCATGAGTTTTAATAAATGAAGCTTAATATTCAGCTCCAAATATTTAGTAAGAAAGCTAAATATTTATATCTAGACTAATTATTAAACTCCAAATGAAATATTTAGTAAACTAAGTAATGTTTACTTACTCATACAATTTATATAAGTAGTTCTGGATGTTGGTCGGATAGCATGAAATCTGAAAATCTAAAGTTAATGGTAGATTAACTGTAGATTTAATGTTAATCTAAACTTAGTTTGTTAGTAAACTGAGTTTATATTAGTTTATATTAGTTATGTTATGGTGAAAATAAAGCTTAAAATATGTGCAAAGTAATATTAGTCTATATTAGTAACTAAACTTTATTTATTTTTACTGAATGTTTACCTCTAAATTAAATATTTATCTTACAAACTAAACACGTAGTAAACAACAACAAAAATATTTAACTTCCAACTAGATCTTAAGTTAGCAAGCAAACTTTTTTTAGTTTGAAGCTAAATATTTAGCTAATTTACAAATTCACTTGTCCATAGCTGGAAAGAGGCTATCAAAATAAAAGCTGGATCTTTGCAAAGCTTTTTTATAAAATCCTCCATACATCAGTGTCCAAAGCCTAATCTGAACTGTTGCAACTGGATGTGCTGTTGTTCATGTTTTATTATCGTTCAGACGTCTAAATCCATATTCTTTGAGGTGTCATGGTGATCTGTGTTATCCTCAGGTATGAATTCGGGTCTGCCTTGTACATCGGATGGGGAGCGGCCTGCATGTGCATCATTGGTGGGGGCTTCCTGTGCTGCATGTGTTCAGACAGGGGCTCCTCCAATAAAGGCCGCAGCTACCCTCTGCCCAGATCTGCAGGAGTCAGAGGCTCCTACATGTGAGGAGGAGCTCTGGCTCTGCAGCCTCTGCTCAGGCACCAGTCAATAAACGTCATGTTTTCTATTTCTTTGTTTTGTCCAAAACGTGATGGAAATCCAAAACTATTGTTCGAGTTTTAACGTGACGTCCGCTTCTTTTACTGTCATGGTTTTTTAGAGCCGAAATGTCAAATGTAGACAGTGACGGGGAAATGTTCTTCTTTCGTCTGAATTTCTTGATATTTTTTTAATAATTATGATTAAATACAGAATAAAATCTGAAAAACATTTCCATGCATAGGTGTGTTCTTCTGTACTAGTGAATTAAAGGGAACACCAAATGTATTCAAAAACAAAACTGCCATCTAATTCCTGTTTCCACATGGCTTATTTCCCAAATCCAAGCACTCGATATCAAATATCTCTCTAGAGAAATATCTGTAGGAAAGGTTTTATCCCATGACCTTTCCTATAACCTTTTGCATAGTGTCTACAGCTGTGCACGTTTTTATAACATCCTCAGCTTTGTCTTTGCCGTGTCTTCAGTTTGTGCCCTTTTCCACCGACTCCCTTTTCCTTTTCTACCTTTTAGGTGGTTCTGCCGTGTTTTCCAGCTCACCACCTCCCTGTTCAATATGAATCGGTTGAACGCAAACGTCTCCACGCTTTTAACAAAAGTGATGTGGCAAAAACAAAAAACGACACGCATTTTAATATTCTTCGTTTTCGCGTCGTTGAGATTTCTGGTGACGCTTAACGGGAACAAAAAGGTTTACTTTCAAAGGATTTGTTAACTACCTTAAGAATTGGTTAAAAATGTGTCGCCTGGAGAAATTTCCTTCACCTGGAAACCAGGGGCCTCCTGACAGACCAGATGTTCCAGCATGCCTGTTTGCTTCAAGAAACACCTCCGGAGACATTTGTTGCGACATGAAAGAACGACATGCTATGGCTTCCAAAGTATGCCTTTATTATCTGGGGAAAAAAAGCAGGAAGAGTGTCTGGAGGGAAGGTTTTCCTCCTCCTCCCTCTGACTAGAGAACGGTGCTTCTTTTCTATTTCAATGTGGTGATGCTCTGATGGAGAGTTGACCTTTGACCGCAGGAGAAACGCCACCGCAACACTGGACAGGAAAAGTTTGGAAAATTTAGGGGAGTTCTTAAATCCACTCCAAGTGTTTTAGACGACACTTGGAGTGCAGAGAGAGAGCGCCACCATGTGGTCAGGCCTTTCATTACAGTTAGAAGTCCACACAAAACTTTGATGGCAAATATTGGAAAAGTGAACACACACACACACTGTTTCCACAGTTAGGTATTAACTTCTTACATTTTAAGGGGGGGAAAAAATTACTTCTAGGAACATTTTTACTGCACTGTGCTTTTTACTTTTACTTGAGTGTTTTTATCATGAAGTATCTCTACTCTGAGCAAAAACTTCTGGTGTAACTTCACTTGAATGAAGAACAAACATATCTTCAAAAAAAATTCACTGGACACACACAGTCTTTGTTTAATGTCGACAGAAATTTATTTGGAAAAATGTTTCTTTTGCCAGATCAATGTTATTTTGTAATTATGTTATTTATATAAATTATTTTTATTTTGGTCTTTAAAATACCAACATTTTCACATAACTATAATTTGGTCCATCTGATTAATTTCACTTGAGCTACAATAAGTAAAAGTCGCTCTGCACTTACTTGAGTATTTTTAGTTCTCTGCCTTCTGGCTGTTTCCGTGACAACAGGTTCAAACTCCCATAAATTTCACCTCCAACTTGTGGAATTCACTAGCATGTGTTTGCTAATTTACATTTTCTAATGAGTACCAAAAGTGACATCATGTAATGAAAACATGTTAATTATTAAAGATATCCATTCACAGAAATGAAAAAAAATACAGACATCTAAATACACATAAAAAAGATTAATCTAGATGAAGCTAATAGAAAATAACAGAACCATAAATCAGACCATGATTTATGAAAATATTATGTATTTACTTTATTAATCAGAAGGTAAAAATGTTTGGGGTTTTTTTTTTTTGGCCCAGTAGAATTGTCTTTGCAATTTTTAATAAAAATTAAATAAAAAAACAGACTTAAAATGAGTAAAATATAAGAAGAAAATGGATGATACCCTGAGTTACTAACCTTTTACACGTTCATGACAAACTGTTTTGTGAAACAGCATAAAGTGTAACCTAAATAGAATATTTTAAACCTAATTTTGAAGCTATGAGATTTTTCTAGATCTAGAGTAATGTAGGGCGGTGGCCACTAGAGGGAAGCAGAATCTATGTTTCCACTTTTTGTGCTTTTTTTTTTTTTCACTTTCAAGGATCTCAGAAAAAAAACCCAGGTAAACAGCTTGACATGAATAGATTCAGACATGTTTATTGGTATGAAGTTGAACATTTTTCGGCTCATGAGCTGTTGGACAGACGTCACACTGTGGGAGGTGACACTGGCAGAGGATGAATAATGGGCTTAACAGTGAAGTGATTTACTTTGAGGTAGATGAAGACACTTAGTTCCTCTCCTGGCCTCTCGCTACATCTCCCAATACCGACATTGTCTCACACCGGGGAAAAAAGAAAGTCTGAAAATGTGAAGTGACAACTCAGAACTGGAGTAAACACATCTGAGGAGATACATGTGTGAGCATCTTGTCACTGCAAAGTCTCAGCTGCTGCCATAATTCTGTAATAGGCTTACCTGGGTAAGTGGGCAAACTCTCCTCCTCTGCTTGCTTGCTAACACGTTCCCTGCAAAGCTAAACAAGAGTCAGAGGTAAAAAGCGAAGCTAAACATAAACAGTTCAGAGGGGGAAAGGAAAAGGTCGACAGATTGCACAAACAGAGGAGCTCGGTGATCTATAACCCGCTCTCACATCTGACCTCTGGGCCTTTGTCGTCAGCGCTCACTCTCATTTTAGGAAGCAACTTTGAATCACTCAAGTGAGTTCAGCCTGCATTTATAGGCCGAGCTTCAACCCTGTTTCCCCGGAAATAACCAGCTGTTGTGTTCAGAATACACAAGAGGCACGTTTTTAATCTGCATTTCAGATTATCTTCTAAAGAGGATGTGCTGCAGAACGACATTTTCTCTTTGGAGTGAAAGCTCGATGTAAAGACTGGTGTGATTGCTCGCTCCTCTTCAATCACTGTGAAACAAAAAGATTTGCTGAAAAATGCAAATGAGACTCATTTATGAAGAGATCTGTTTACAGCAAGGGTGGTCAAAGTGAGGTCTGGGGGCCATTTGTGGCCCCTGGACTCATTCGGAACACAACTCAAGAATAAATTAAAAGAAAACGACGCTTTTTAAATCAAAAATCTACTTATAGGAATGTGAGATGCAATACAAAATGGTCCCCTTTCCCAAGCTTTCTGTTTTGGTTATATTATCATGGTAACTACGGCCATATTGACTTATAGTCTAAAGTCCGCGTTGGGGTAAAGAGATCTGCTTTTATTTGCTGTATTAAACTTGACTAATTACAACAAGTGGTTTAAAATGAAGACTGACCAAGATGCTGTTCTTATTATTGAAAATAATTTTTTTTTAAATAATTGTTTTTTAGGTTTTTGTTAATAAAGCTCAAAATAATAAGCAAACTAGATGCTTTTCATTTAACAAGGAAAACCATCTAAAGTTTAGGATCAATAATCCCAATCCTATGCAAACATCTCAATTTTGGTTTTATTAAAACAAGTCATGCTTAATTTATAGTTTCGCTGAGTTTTCTTTTTTTTAAATCACATTTTTTGGTCTTTTTAGTTTTTAAAAACATACGTATTTTTGAGTAATTTTGAGCTAATGATTTTGACCCATATGACAAAACGTTTGGACGTCTCTGGTTTACAGGCAGTCAAAGCAGTCAGTCATGATCTTTAAACAGAGGAATCCTTTAAAGCTTTACCAGCCCTTCATTAGGTTCGATAGTCACATGTTGGCAAAAAATATCTGAATGTGGACCAAATGACATGTTTCCATATATGTTGCTATGAAAAATGTTTGCTCCCTCACAGATATTTGCTTTTTTTTTTGTCACATTTAAATGTTTCAAGTAATCAATTTACATTCAGTTAGTTCAGTTAGAATTAGTTTTAGAAAGCTGAGATATATTTGACACGTCCATTTTTGTGGAAGTGGGTGAGAGTTATTATCCACAAATACAGAAAATGAAACAATGTTCTGATGAGTTTCTTTTGTATCAAAATTACAAAGAAGCAAATCAACGATCCATTAATAAACTCACAAAATAAAGAACAACATCTAAAAAATGAGCTAAATTACTAGCACACAAACTAAATGTTTCTTTTGCAAACTAATTTGCATATTAGCTAAATATTTAGCTTGGACCTAAATATTTAGATACAAGTTTGGAGAACAAATTTTTATTTTGGGAATTAAATGTTTTGTTGAAATATACATATAGCTTGACAACTAAATATTTAGCTCAGACTTAAGCAATGAGTTGGGAACTAAATATTTAGCCTCCTAACCAAATATTTAATTTAAAAATGTGAATTTATAAACTAAATATGTAGCTTATGAATAATATATTTAGTTTGGAAATCTGACATTTGTAAATGTATGGTGAAAATATGACGTTGAAAAATGAACACCTTACATTTTTCTTTCTTTTTTATAAGCTAAATAAACCAAAATATTGCTGTTACTTTTTTACTGTGCGCGTTTACAAAGAGCGCCCCATATATTTCCTGTGCGTTGAGCCAGCAGCAGGGCGTTCCTCCTGCAATATATGACAGTACGCCTCAGTTTGGACTGGCTCCAACACCAGCTGCAGCTCTCAGATCAAAATAACCTGATCTGCTAATCCAATCACTCAACTGCTCTGACACTTTGTTTCTGGGTGGAACCTGTGCTGCTGCGGAATAGTAACACACACTCCGTCAGCAATACTAAAGCAGCTCTGAGCGAAGTGGGGTCAGCATATTTGCCTTTGAACTTAAACTCATTTTCTCACATTCTGGACTGCAAAAACACAAGCATCCTGATGCTGGGTTTACCATGTAATCTGCCATAGTTCTGGAGGTATTTTCCCTCTCACTGCGCTGTAACCCAGAGCAGAAGGAAACACACACACACACACGCACACGCCCACACACGCAGGTACACACTCCAGCATTCTCAGGCCATGTGAGCCTTAACGGGTAGTTAATGAGCTCGGCGTGTCTTAGAGGTTTTTCTTCCAACTTAGCAGCCAGTCTAAGTCCTTATTGTACATGCTGGTTGTGTGTGAACTGTCTAGCAAGCCTGCATGTGTGCGTCCCTATAAACACCTTCAAAGTCAAAATGGTCTCCTAAGCCAAAGGCGCGTATGCATGTTTGTGTTTCTTGCCATTTTTGTTTGATTTGTCCAATGCCTTGGTCAACAGTTCACCATCACTGACATTCTCTAACACCTGGATTCTGTTCCACACACAACAGATGAGGGTCTCCATGGGAACAGGGTCCTTTCCTGCGGATTTCTCAGGGTTTGCTGCTGCAAAAATAAACACGAGTTTCTCCATCTGCTGCCTCCACTGACCGCTGGGGAACAGCTGTGTTTGGTACAAAAAAAAAACACACACACACACGCATACACACACACGTTCCCCACACACACTGAGTCTCTATTTTTACACCATGTTCCAAATTATTATGCAAGTGATATTTTCTCAGATTTTCTTAAATGGTCAATGCAAATGATGGTCAGTATAATTTTCAAGTCATGAACTATGACAATATAAATCAAATTTTACTGAGGTTAGAGGATGATGGTGACCACACCATGAGATGTGGATGAGGATGTGGTCACCATGAGGATGGTGACCACACCCCTTTTATGCCCATAGCATAAAAGGGCATAAAAGGGGTTCATAAGGTTTGTGGATCTTATTTATTTAATGGAAACACCACAATACCAATGAGATGGTGCATTGTCATGCATGAAGATGATTTTGCCACCAAAGATACGGCTCTTCTTTTTGAGCCATGAAACAAAGTGACCTATACTTTGAAAGTCCCTATACTTTGCTGAGGTCATTTTCACACATTTGGGGACTCTGACCAATGATTCTCTCTCCCTGATTTCAGCCCAAAAAATGAACAAAACAATTCGGAGGAAAAAACACAAAAACAGATACAGGTCTGAAGGTTGTTGATGTATCAAACTTAAATGATAGAAAGTATTGGTATAGGTATTGGTGATAGTGGCTCTTAATTTACTTGGTATCGGATCAATACTGAAATATGCAGCATCACACACCTCCACTCTTGTCAACCTGTCAACAATGGCTTTTCTTTTTGTAACTGAAGGTGGACATGCTGGATTTTTTTCCATTCTGTTGCAAACTTGACTTGTTGTTTCCTTGTTGACCAGAGTTGCTCACTCAATGAGATCCACAAACCAAAAGGATCAATTAATGTTGAAAACATCAAAGCTGCAATGCAACTTTCTTTCTCAATCCTGCTTTCTGTGGATCTCTGAAATAAAAAAAAAATATGATAAACGTTCTGTATCTAAGTAGCTGTTACCCATCTAAGCATTTCTTCTTTTTCTACTGTAAGACATTTACAAAGCACCCCTGTTTCTATAGTTTTCCCCAGACCTCCATGTCACTGGCTGAAGCGGATCATAGAAACTTTCTGCGACTCTACAGAATCCTCACATGAGAGGGAAACGTTCAGAAGTGTGTACTTTAAAAGGCGCTATCTTGAGGAAATGGTCTTCTCTTAAAGCCTCCCTGTCTCTTTGACAACTGAAGGAGTGTCTCTAAGGCTGCCAAAAATATTCCCAGTGAGAATGTTCTCATGTGCTGGTTTCTGGTGTCTGACTTTCTATTTCTTAATTATTCTTCTTCTGTAAAACCGCTGACTGCAATTTCCCCAAAATGCTGCAGACGTAGCCGCTCCCAACGAGGCGGGGCCTGAATAAGATGCCAATGTCTTCTCTGATGACTGAAATATGAATATATCTAATGTATCTGTTTACATCTGTCACTGCCATGGTTTTTAGTGATTTACTCATGTGTGATTTAAATTCCATTTCTTATTTAATGGAAATACCACAATACCAACATTTTTTTTTTTTTCAAAATTAGCATAGCATGGAAAAGGTTGTGTGCACATTTGTCATGAAAACGCAGCTCCAGATAACTTATAGAAAGGTCAGGTCATTGCGATGCTGCACAATACTTAAGAACTCCTGATGTTCATGCTACACTTGTCTCTTTATTCACTTTGCAGCTTGTTGCTAACCTAGCTGAGCTGTTTCCTTTGCAGAAGGTATATTTTGATAGCTTTTTTCTGAAACTTTTTCTGATGAGCTTCAAACAAACATGATGGATACTTTTGCAGAATCTTTCTATCTGTAGAATCACCAGGCAGTCCAGCTCTATCTCCCCACTGCTTTACAGGATGTGAAATGAGGTCAAAGGCTCATCACCATTTCCCGTAGTCTTTTGTTGTTAATTCATAACCACATTCATAACTGACAGTTTATTGTGGATTGTTTTTGCCGTGTAGTTTATCTATAAGAATTATTTCTTCATTTTAATTCCTTAATTCTACCTTCATTCTCACTGCTGGAATGTAGTTTGCGTTTCTTTCCCATGCCAAACATGTTCTGTGTTCTACTGTCTAAGTAATGAATTTTACACTCATCATATCTCTGCAGAAGTTGTTCCCTGTGGTAAACCTCAGAATGCTCTCTGTTTTTTTTCTTGCATTTTTCCCTGAAAACAAAGCTAGTGCAGCTTGTCACATCCAAGGGTTTTGCAAGATGTTTTGACTCTTCTCCACTTGTGCATTACATCATATACCTTGCATCTGCAACCGATGCAATCCAAGGAACCATTTTTGTCCTTAGTCCCAGTAAGTATACCTGACATTTTGTAAAAACACAACTTATACATTTTCAGAAATATCTAACATAGGAAAATTGTTGTCATTTTTCTCACAACCACCATTTTGTTTCTATTTTTAAATAAAAAAAAACAAAAACCTTTGAGCTGCACAGTGGCGCTGTTGGTAGCACTGTTGCCTTGCAGCAAGAAGGTCGTGGGTTCAACTCCCAGGGTCTTTCTGCACGAAGAGTTCTCTCCAGGTTCTCTGGCTTCCTCCCGCAGTCCAAAACCATGACTGTTAATTTGTCTTTCTAAATTCTCCTGTGTGTGTGTGTATGGTTGTTTGTCCTGTTTGTTTCTGTGTTGCCCTGCGACAGACTGGCGACCTGTCCAGGGTGTCCAGCGTGACCCCGCCTCTCGCCCGGAACGTAGCTGGAGATAGGCACCAGCAACTCCCTACCCCATTAGGGACAAGGGTGTAAGAAAATGGATGGATAATACCTTTGCATAAAGAGGATGTTTAATTTGTCTTAATATTTGTGTAAAAGTTTGAAAACAAAACAAAACAAAACATGAAAAACACAGTTATGACAAGAAATGTAGATCTAAAAACATATTGCTTGTACTTCGGAAGTACACTGCCTCAAGGCCTAAAACAGCTCTGTCAACAGCATGACCAAAATGCATGATGCATAGCAGGTGAACCCTTCAAAATGCTGGGTATTAACGTCTTAAAAATGTTCAGCTGATGTGATCTATGTGTTTGATTTAGACCATTTTAAAGGGGCAGTGTTGTATAAAATCTATTTTTTTTTAGCTTTACATCATGTTATAATATTATTCCCTAATCAAAAACATACCTGCAGTGTTGACTTGATCCTCTCATGTATATCTGTGAACTCCTTCGATTTCCCGTGGCAACCATTCAGCTGTGCAAAACACCTGGGTGGACCTAGCCCCGCCTTCAAGATGAAGCTCCTCCTCGAAGCTGAGACTCACAGAGCTGTTCCTGCAGACCCACTCAGTTCTTGCAGACTAGCCAGCAGCAATTAGCAAACACCTGATGGAATTGCACATCAGGTGATCTCATTATAGGAGCTACTTCTAAGTTCAATGCTGGTAAAAAAAAAAATTGTTAAAGATTATAGGAGCCATGTTGTGATGACTTCCTGAAGTTTCAGAGAGAGCAGTAGTTTCTTAAAGAGACAGAGACCAATTTGACAGGTTTATATAATAAAGTCAAATTTGTCACATTTGATATATAGAGCCTTTTTATAACAGTCACTTGATTACTAGTTCCATGTAAACACGTAATACTGCCGCTATAAGAGGTAATTAACCTGGAGGTGTCCTAATGTAGCCTTAATTAGCTGAACTTTGTGTTATTAGATCATTTTCTAATATTTCCGATATATTCAGAAACATGAGAAAAACACACACACCTTCATAAGGTTTGTGTGCGTGTGTGTGTATGTGTGTGTATGACCCTAAATGAAACTGTAGGGAGTCGCTGGCAGGAGTCGCTGCGTCGCTGCGCTGAACTCCAGCGTCTACCCTGACAGAGAGGAGGCGCTTCAAAACGCCTCACCTTTACTCAATCTACACGCCAACCAGGATGGAGAAACACACTGCAAGGAGGAAGAACAGGGTGTGCTGTTTCTACACAGCCCTACCAGACTGTAGCGCTGCCTCCGTAGAATAATATGGGAGTGTCACTTCCCTACTAATGCTTTTCATCATGACATGATTTACACACATGGGGAATTGTGTGCTAATGACAGTATTTTGCCCTGATCTTAGTACAAGCTAACAATAATCAGAATTTGCTTTAATCCACTCAGTAAGAAAAACAAATAAAACATCATGTGCCGTTTCCTGTGCATAAAACTATGCGGAGTTGCTTAATAAATTACGTGCTTCTCAGTTGTCCTCAGGAAACCGGCGCTTCTATTCAGATTGGAGCCCAAACAAATCCAGTGAGTCCTCCACGTGGCAGATACATGGCTCCGATCATGAGACACAGAGAGTTAGGAGCTTCAAACACACACCGATGTTCATTTTAGAAGAAGGAGAAAGAAAATGCAGAAGCAGAGTTTCTTGATTTCATGTTGTTGTTTTAAATGCATTTATAACCGACTTAGAAAAAGCTTCTTGCTTAGAATAGAGTTGCTAGAGATTTAGAGTCAATTCAAGTATGTGGGTAAAAGGAGAAAGCTGCAAAAGAACTGGCCTGTGTCACTCAGTTTACCGTGAAGGTTAGTGCAACAATGCCACGGTGAAACGTGTCTGTTGAAATTTCTCTTCTAATTCTTTTTGGATTACGGCGCCTCCTTAGCTGACTGGGTGCTTGCTGACAGTTGTGTAATTCATCTTGCAGCGACAAGTTCTGTCAGACAAAGAGCATTTTCAAAGCCAAACTACAGAAGGCAGCGGGAAAGAGCTGAGGTATGCTGTCGGTCTGGCCGCGCTCCAAATTTCCAGGTTGAGCAGATTTATAACCTAAATGTGACTGAAAGGGGAGAGATTAGTTTGCAGAAGGCTGCATGTGCAGGTTTTCAATCACCTCTGCGCAGACGTCAAATCTAACCTGTTTTTAAGTGTGCGAGAAATAATTCTGAGTGAGTATTCCCAGAAAATCACGCTTGAAGAAGCTCCCCAGAGCTGCAGGTGTGGTTGTGAATGGCCGCACTATGATCCAAGGCCAGACAGTTCCAAAACCATAATGGAGGTATTTTGTTGTGTGCACTGAAGGAAAGACTCTCAGAGAGAGAAGAATGCAAAAAAAAAAAGATCATCACAGAGAACTACAGCAGCAGAAAACCAACACGTCTCCCTTCTTCCTGCATTTGCAGCCTCTGCTGCTGCTTGGTAGGACACAAACATGTACGGCCACACACACACACGCACATGCACCCCCACATGCGCACCCCCACGCACGCACACACACACACACACACACTGGAATTCTGGTAAAAGATATGGAAAAAGCTTTCAAATAGATTGATGTTTCACTGCAGACACATATTTCCAGAATGAAAACTTTCCAGATTAAGAAATTATTGTTTTAACTAAATCATTGGTTAAAAAATGTCCCATGACTGTAAAGAGCATGGGGCATGGCTCCTTAAAGTGCATAGTTTTATGCACTTTAAGGAGCCAGTTTCTTCTTAAAGGGCCAGCATTATGTAAAAGCCTTTTTAAGCTTTACATCATGTCATAATGTTATTTCCTCATCTAAAACATACCTGGAGTGTTGTTCTGATTCTTTCACGCATGTCTGAGAAAACCTTTAATCTCCATGGTAACCATTCAGCTGTGTCGAGGACAACGGTCCTCCTCAGAGCTGCAGTTTTCAACCTTCTGCCTCACAGAGCAGCTCTTCACCACGCGACCCCTACTGAATTCCTTCAGACTAGCCAGCAGCAATTAGCAAACATCTGGTGGAATGAGCTCAATATAGAAGCTACTTCTCAGTGCAACACTGGTAAGAAACGTTGTTAAAGAGTTAAAAGAGGAGCCATGTTGTGATGACTTCGTGAAGGCGGAGTTTCAGAAAGAGAGAAAGAGTTTTTAAAGAGACAGAGGCCCAATTTCAAAGGCGTTAAATTATGAAGTTGAATTTCTTTTAAGTTATATTTGATATATATGCTATTTTTATAACTGAAGGTAACATAGTTACTTGATTGTGATATAAAATGGCACTATGTGCCTGGACAATACATAACTAATGTACGAATGGTTGGGAAAGACAAGTTAGGGTTTATTCATTCCTGCCACATTTAAACAGGCCAGAGTTCATTTCCCCCGTTGGTCTGGACCTTTGTCCAGGTGTGAATACACTCAAGCAAATCCTGAGATGAACCAAACAACCAAACCCAGATCCACTCTTTGAGTGGGTGTCAGTCTACTTCCAAACAAATTTAGGTGCGGTTCACTTCTGGCGTGAATGTAGACCAGGGATGGGCAATCCTGGTCCTCGAGGGCTGGTGTCTTGCAACTCTTGGATGTCTCCCTGGTCCAACACAGCTGATTCAAATAGCTGAATCATGTCCTAAATGCAGTCAAGTTCTCCAGAGTTCTGCTAATGACCTCATTATTTGACTCAGGTATGTTGAAGTAGAAACACACCTAGAAGGTGCAGGAGACCGGCCCTCGAGGCCTGAATATAGACCGATCCTGATCTGAAACAACAACAGGAAATGTATGTTTTTTTTGGACTTTATGAGCCACCTTTGCTGGACATTATAGCATTAATGGACCCTTCAGTGTAGCTAACGCTACTGGAATCATGCTAAGCAGAATGCACACTCCCTTCAAATAACAAAAATCCAGCTTGTTTTGTCCACTTAAGGGACGAAACATCACTGGAAGTGAAGCATGATACCACCATGCTTGACAGTTGGTGCAGCGTTCCTGGCTTCAAAAGCCTCAGTAGCTGCATTTCCATTGACATTAAAATTGTGCAAATGGGAATTACAAAAATAAATTTGCGAAATAGAAACAAACAAATTTTTTTTAAAAAACATGTTTTTTGATAAAAAGGTTTTTGCTCTAGGATGTGGCTGGGGTGGTTTTTCAGCCATATCAAAAATAGTGCATTTCAGTGGAAACGCTTTTTTCACATCAGATGTGAACAACAACCGGCTGTTACTACTGGTGAAAAAGACAAAGAAGACAACAGGAAGTGGTAGGCGGCGTGCTTTTTAATGACTTATTGCACGACCAAACTTATTCACTATTTCTTATTTAGTGTAAAAACTGCAATTGTGAAATTGTGTTTTTCCAAGATTAGTGGGATGTCAACTAATGTTGATTTCCTGCATGAAAACAAAATTTTCTGCATGGAAAAGCAACGACTGACCCTTGAAAAAAAAATTGTGACATTGTGAACGAACAACAGATCTTACTGTTTGCTCCAGAGGACATTTGACACCTCTACATGTACACCTGCAAACTTGAGGTTAGTCTGAATTTGTTGACCTTGAACCAGGTGTGTATGTCTTAGTCCAGCGTTTCTCAATTCCAGTCCTCAGACCCCCTGCTCTGCATGTTTTAGATGTACCTCTATTCCAGAACAGATGATTCAAATGATTGCATGATCATCAAGTGCTACAGAAGCCTGTTAATCACCCACATATTCAATCCAGGTGTGTGGCATAAGGGAAACACCTAAAACATGTAGGGCAGGGGGGCGTGAGGACTGGAATTGAGAAACACTGTCTTAGTCACAGCCATCACAGTTAATAGTTATGTAAAACTCTGTGCTCTGGGGAGAGCGTTGCTGTTGTAGATTCTGACTCATGCCAGGCCAGAGTCTCATTAATGAGTTACTGGATTATAGTTTCAATTCTATAATAAATAAAAATGATAGCTTACATCCGGGCAAACTCGTTTGACATACAAATGATATTAATGTAATTTTGGAATGTAAAGTGGTTTAGAAATGTCTCTAGGAAATGTTTTTGAGTTGGATAAACTTGCTTCAACTTTTCAGTTGTTTGGATTTTTGGTCGACCCAGTGCCAAAACGAACCGTTTCTGTGCTGGCAAACAGAAACTAGCAGCTGCGTTTCCATCTCAAATGTGGACAAAACTTTGTCAATATCTCACTAATGTCGAAAAAACACAACACGATTTTGCAGTCGTGGTGTTTCCCTTAAATAAGAAACTTAATTAAGATCACGTGGGTTTGTTCATGTGATGAGCCATTAAGGAACATCCTCCATCCACTTCCTGTTGTCTTCTTCTTCATTGTTTGCACCGGCGGCAACATCCTGTTGTTGATCATGTGACTCGTGTGAGGCGATGAGAGTTTCCTTCACAGTTTTGCAAAAATAAACCTATTTCAATATGGAAAACCACCTCATCTTGGTGCCAAAACTTTACATCAAATATTGAGAAGTTTTTTTTGTAATTGGTGTTTCCATTTCAAATTTATTGCAGTTCATGACAATCACGCATGAGATGTTAACCCGCCTCGGCCTGATAAAGTTACACACTATAAAAAGTATGCAAGAAATTACATCACAACTCATCAAAAGATATTAATGCTTCATATTAGAACATTAATAAATTATGACCTTCTTTGAAATAAAGTCAAGAATTTGTGGACCAAATTATAAGCCGTTGCGGTTGTATAAGATAATCTTGCCGTTCTGGAAACCAAATCAGCGCCTGATTGTTCTGTGTAATTACTGCGATCAAGTTCTGCTTGTGTTTCTTTCAGATACACCTAACTGGACCACACCTCGGGTAATCTTCCTACCGAGTGAGACCTCTGTGGTAGTTCTTACCTAGAATGCTATTATCCACCAGAGTTTGTTGCTGGTTCTTCTACTCCAGTCCAGTCACCAGAACCTGCCTGTCCCAACTCATCCCTGTTCAACCAAAAGAATCCAATCACCTCCACCCTCATCCTGAGTCAGGATTCGTTTCTCAATCAGTACCGGGAACCTGCAGGAAACAAACAATAACAAGTGAGATCCAAGTGAGATAAACTAATTTATCTCCTGTTCTTCCCCCTTTCTCGGTTTGTTTCCTGCTCATCCGTCTCAAACACTGACTTCTGTTGGATTTTATTTTTGGAATTTTGCCGATTGTACAACAAATCTGGTTATATTTTACTCCCCAGTTCTCATTATGGTTCTGAGTCAGAAAGCAAAAGCAAAGCTCAGCTAATGGGATTCATGCCATTTCTGGTGAAGCTGCTAAATTGTATTACTTTACATGCCTGTGTTTGCGGTGCAGGCAAATATTGATCCCGCAGAAGATATTAGTATCAAATGTGTCTTAGTAAGAAAGAAATTGATCTGAGGAGGTGTAACGTATTGCCATTATATCAAGACATTTTCACTGTCTTTTTCACTTTCACGTCATCTGTATTTATATCATATGAAATATAGTGGATTTAAAAAACACTCTGTACTCTGTACGTTTATTCAGATTTTCTCATGTTCTCGTTGTGCCGTCATTGTTCTGTGCTTAAGCTGACACACTGCGCTCAATTGTTCCCGACTGATTCAGTTTTGAAGGAACATGTGAGCATCGCTCAGGGGACAAACAGGAAAGTACGAGAAGTTAACAGCAGGTTGTGACTGCACAATGAAATAGAAATAGAAAGTAGGATGACAGGTGATTTAACCTGAATCTGCACACTCACAATGACCAAGAGCTATCTTTTGGGTGATTTGGGATTTTGAAATCAAAAGATTGATTCTCTTCCATTAACTTTCTTCTGAAGCAGCTTCATCCTACTGCAAAAAACTTATTAAAAAACATGTTTGTTTGTTGTTTTTTTCCCTCCAAATTGGACTTTTTCCATTGAGCAAATTTATTTGCGTTTTTCGAGTTTGAGAAGTTTGAAGCTACCTGGAAGCACGGCCAGTTCCACCATGCAATAAAACACAGATGTAGGACTCTGGCACTGAGGACTGCAGTGTTTGTGCCTTCAAGGTCTGCAGGACTGTGCACTAGAGTCGTGAAATGCAGTTGTTACTTTTGAGATGACAACTGGAAAAGCTGAAGGAAAACACAGCTGACAACATTTCACCTGAAGCAGCAACAAGTTTTTCTATTTCACCAGGAATTCAAAGGACGTCCAGGAGCGTCCAGCAGGTCGGTCCTGCACACGGATCTCTTCCTGCAGGAAGAGATCAGGATTACATTACTATCACTGCACTGCTTGCTCATCATCAACAATAAAATTGTGCAAATTAAAATTACGTAAATAAAAATTTTGCTTCATGGAAACACAGCAATTTTGGAGAAAATTACTCTTTGATAAAAGAAAATTTTGCGCTTGGACAAGGTGGTTTGTTATCCGTCCCGAAATGCATGTGTTTGGAAAAACTTCGATGGGGACCCGAGTCACCCGAGTCATGTAACATCCATCAACAGCAGGATGTTACTTCTGGCTGAAGAAGGCGACAGGAAGTGGTAGCAAGACTACGGATTGTTTTTGGTTTTTCAGACAGTGTGCATAGAAAGTTGTGTGTCACTCCAACCTGTTGAATCATAGCTCTTCTGTAAGCACACAGACTACAGTTTCCCCAAAACTCCGCATACGCATGTGAGTTTCATCTCTGTTCTGATTTAATGGAAACGCAGCAACTGCACGTTGTGTTTTTTTTTTGTTTTTTTTTTTACATTAACTGGAAATGGACAAAGATTTGCGCACGTCTGTGATGGAGTGATTGGCAGCAGGCGGGCGAATCCGCATCCGCATCCGTGAGACTTTCCGACAGATGATTGTCTAATGGGAGGCGACCAGGAATCTGCTTTTGTAGAAGAAAAACATCGACACTCTGCAGGAAATAGAAGAGCGGACAACAGACAAATGGAGACAACGTAGGAATCCTCTTTGTGATAATCTGTGAGGGAGATTAATGAAAAGTTGCAAAGAAGGTGGATCAGCACTCTGAACATCAATTCCTCTAAAACGAGCTCAAACTGTACATCATTTTACAGATAAAGGCGTTTTGAGCTTAAATTTCCACAGTGTTCAACTGACGGGTGTCACCATTGGCCTGTGGAGAGGCGGCGGGGGGCGTGGTGGTGAGAATTGTGTAATAACCTCCCTCACATTCCACTGTCCTCTCACAGATCTCTTTTATTAGCTGGGGTTCTTTAAAGACACTCTGAAGGAAAAATCCCGAGCTTCGCACAGAAACACTTTACAGATGGCAGAAAACAGCTGCCTGCCAACAGAAATATGACCTGCCAAACACTGATTATCTGTTCAGAGCGTTTGAAGCAGATCAGAAATCCTGTCACAACGTTTGAATCGTTTGGATCAATGTGGTTTTCCCGCCCTCTAAAGCTCAGACTTCGGGAGTCACGATCACAACTGGAGGACGTTCATGTAAATGGGCCACTTATCGGAACAAAATGTAGATATTTCTCATTTAACGGGCAAATCGCCGCTGAGAGCCTCACAACTGCTGCCTTGGAGACCTGCGGTTGCTAAGGCTAAACTTGGCATGTGAGCTGCAGGTCGCTAGGTGTTAATATAGGAGTGATTCATCCTATATTCTTCCTATCCTATCCTATAAACGTCCTGCTCATTATAAGTCTGCCCCTACCTTGAGTTTATTTAAAACAAGGTTAAAAACCTTCTTATTTGAAGTTATCTATTCTTAAATTTTTAATTCCACTCATTTACCATATTTAAAATGTTAATGTTTACTTTGTCTATTTTTCATCTGCTTGCTCTTTTATTATTTATTAAATTTTTTTTTTTTTTTTTTTTTTTTTACTATCTTCTCACTGTATGTAGTTCTTAATTTTCTTGTACAAGTCAAAGTGGGTGCTGGTCGGTTGTCGTGGTCCTCATGGTCCGCTGTGCTGTCCAGAACAAAGCCGGTTCTTTTGAAAGTCCTCTCTGGGTTTTATTCCATGTCTCAGAATGGGCCGTCTCTTCTTTTTGTCTACTTTTGCGTTACCAGACTTATCACTAACTGCTCTTTCTGAACGCCTCACTTACACTCTCACCACGGTTGGTATTCGCTCACACTTCAACAGTGAGCAGCACACCGAACTTGAACGTTAGCAGTTCAGACAGGAAACCCCCACCAAATGCTGAGTGATGATGTTCATGATGTTATCATGTGCGGCTGATGTGACATGCTCGCGCTTGGCTTTACTAAATGTGGGAGCTTCCAGATTTATACCTCACCAAAAGCGTAATGTTTTTATAAAATGCTACAATAAGTTTTTAAATGCAATTTTTTTCCTTTTTTTAATTGTTTGTTGTTAAGTAAAAATCAACTTTTTTGATCTTTACATCATCTTATAATGTTATTCCTTCATCAAAAACACACCTGGAGTGTTGCTTTGATTCTTTCATGCATGTTTGAGAAATCCTTAAATCTCCCGTGGCAACCATTTAGGGTTGTAACATGCTTGCTCTCTCCGAGTGATGACTCCTTCAGACTAGCCAGCAGCAACTAGCAAACACCTGGTGGAACTGAGCGTCTGCTGAGCTCGTTACAGGAGCTACCTCTCAGTGCAATGCTGTCGTTAAAGGGTTCTTAAAGAAATGTTGTTGTGATGACCTCCTAAAGACAAAGTGTCGGAAAGAGGAGGAGCTTCTTAAAGAGACAGACTCCAATTTGAAGGAGTTACATTACAAAGTGAAATTCCTTTTAAGTTCTGCTTAATATATAGAGCATTTTTATAACTGAAGGTAACTTTATTCCTTTATTGTGCTATAAAGTGGCACTATGTTTGAAAAACACATAATACTGCCCCTGATTCATGACTGTAGTGTTAAATTATTTAGAAAATCATAGTTGCTGCTTCAGTAGAAAATCAGACCTGGTCCAGTTCGAACATATTTTGGTACACAGTGATGGATGGTCGTCGTCATGGCATCCGGACTACATGAGTTCAATGGGGCCACGTTGTGTGTCCATCAGAGGCCAGCTGGTTGTATCGTGCAGCTTCATGGCATGAGTTAAGTACAGATGTTACCATGGTTACAGGTTCAGGTTGTGAAAGACATACAAACACCAAAGGAAGACGGTTTACCGTCCACAACCAGGAGCCATGGACTGGTGAGTCCTGGACACGCCCGCTTCTTTTCAACACCACACATGTTGAAAAGATGTGTAAAGCTCTTACTGCAGACATTACTCAGAAATGTTTAGATTAATCTAGGAAATCTTTGAGAATAAAACTAGGAAAGATTTGAATTTTAAAAGTCAAAAATTTGCAAGAAATTTTGAGACTAATCTCAAAAAGCCTCTGACTTTTTCTTCAGCAAATTTTCAGCTTTCTTTAACAGTATATCAGATATTCAATATTCACCAGTTCTTTTAAATCAAATGACCTAATGGCTTAAAATAAACTGTCTATACCAGGGTTAGTAATTCTGGTCCTAAATGACAGATTTCCTGTTTCAACTCCTCTGATTAACTGAATGGGTCAACATCAGCAGCAGGCTCCTTTAAACATTTGAATCAGAGCTGGTTCAAATGTTTAAATTATGAGTTTAGACAGGAGACACTAAAACATGCAAAACACCGGTCCTCTGACACTGTGCTTGCAGAACAGAACAATTATTCCTGATAAAAAAAAACAAAACAAAACAAAACAAACAAACAAAAAAATGAAATGCATAATTGTGAGGAAACAAGAAAATGATCTATGGATAAAACCTCCTTGTTTTCACTATCTTCACTATGACACCTCTAAGTGTTCAGGAACAGCAATGAGAAAATGAAAGCAAGGAGATTAAATATTATAGGAACGGTGCAGATTAATGAATATCATGTAATGTAAACGAGCCCAAGCTAGCCTGGCCATTTCCTTCCTGCGTTCAATTCAAATCTCACTTCACCATCAGTCTGTGTTGGTCCCACTTCCAAATACTGAACGAACATTAACAGCTGCCATGTTTGAATTGGCTGTTTTCTCTTCGCAGTGGAGGATGGTTGCCAGGCAATTTACGGTCAACTTTATAGGAACAAACTGCCGTATTACATACGTCACGAACAAATGTTAGAGATAAAATTTAAAATATCGACAGAGTCCAGACCTTCAGTATGAAGAAAAGTGTAACAGGCCCTGGTAAAACAAGGGCCTGTTTTACCAGGCTATGCTCAAGTTAGCTGAAGTCAGGTCATTTTCATTGTTAATGCTTTTAGCTGTAGTTAAAACTAGCCTAAAATTGAAGTTGGACACTTGATGTCGCTCGAAATGTGCCCACATAGACACCACATGTAAACCAGAAGCGCAAATCGTGCTCAGTCTGAAAAGTCCTAAAGTGCTCTGGATCCGGTTTGTCATCCACTCCAAAGAAACACTGGGTCAGCGAATCGAACACGTTCAAGTTAAGAGGGCTTTGCAGACCACTCGTCCACTTACAGGGAACATACAAGCTAAAATATTTCACCTGCAAAAAAATGAGCTTAATTATTCTTGGTAGATTGACTAATTTCTGCACTTCTATTCTCTTTTATACACTTCGTGTTCTGTCGCTTAAAATGTAAGTTTTTATTTGTAACATGACAAAATGTCATGTTACAAATGCAGACTGAGATCAACTGGGATCCTGTCACAGATCAATTGCTAATGTCGCCAAAACAAATACACAGGTAACTGCTGCACCCGTCGTCCTTGCCACAACAAAGATAAACTGGACCAGTTTGATCAGAGTTTTAACAATGTGGACGTAGCAATGCAAAGAGAAAATAAATTTGTTCTCTGACGAAACCTGAAAGGGACTGGAGTGAGAGTGAGATTACAAACAAGTTTACTTTTCACACAAACCACCGAGAAGTTGTTAACTTTGCAGCTACATCCCTTTTCTTTTACTTTGACTTGATTCAGTTTTGAGTGGTCACTCCGGGCTCCAACGCTCTCGCTCGTCCTGACAGAGGAATCCCACCTCTCAGTCCACCCAGACCTCAGCTGGCCTGCAACTGTAAAACGCCGCATGCGGCGCTCCACCTGCACAAGGAGGTCAAAGCAGACTCAAATACCTCACAGTTGATGTGCAAAGTGGAAAAATTTCAGCCGTGTGTTAGAGCTGGCCGACAGGTACTGAACTCTCCAACAGGGGCCCGGAGTCCGCAGCGCTGTGCCGCGGCGTGTTATTGAGTTTCCACCCCTGGCCTTTGTCCACGTTATGACACCTTCGGTGCAAACCGATCCCAGCAGCCGACACCGAGATGTCGTGGAAGTCTCACCTGCAGGTGTCACATGTGGAGATGAGACAGCGGGGCCCAGAGCGCCCGATGATGAGTTTCATGTACGCCACTGGCCCCTTTCACACCTCCCACTTGCTGCTTGTTTACCTCCAGGACAGGTTTCACTTGTGGCTGCACTTCAGTGAACCTGGTGAAACCAGAGAGAGACCCAGCAACTCTATCCTCATCCATGTGGAGAGTACAGGGTACTCTCATGATTGCTGTTCCTTCTCTCTTTTTCCTTTTTTCTTGCTATTTACTTCTGTCTTTCTTTTAATCTGTCTTTCCTTTTTCCTTCTTTCTGTCCTTTTATCTTTGTGTTTCTTTCTCTCTAATTCTTTCTCTTTCATTCTTTCTTTCTGCCTTTATTTCATTTTTACTTCTAACTTTCTATTTCCTTCAGTCTTTCTTTCTTTCTTTCTTTCTTTCTTTCTTTCTTTCTTTCTTTCTTTCTTTCTTTCTTTCTTTCTTTCTTTCTTTCTTCCTTCCTTCCTTCCTTCCTTCCTTTTCTCTCTCTCTCTGCATCTTCATTTCTGTGGAACCTCTAGAAAACTTTTCCCCGTAAAGCCCAGCAGCCTGTAGCACACTGTGTCATATTTCACATGGCGTTCCTCAAACTGGATTTACTGGCCCGGTGCATGGGCCGACCTTGAATGGTGGGAATGTGAGCCAGAGTTGACACAGGCAGAGCAGAGAGCATATCATTCAGGACCACAGCGCCGCTGAGCAAAGAGTAATTACAGCTTGTTTACAGCTTAATAAACAATTCGCCAACTGAGAGCTCTGCAGCGGGAGGGAGCAGCGGCTACGAGCGTCTACGTTCCCCCTCACTCCTAAAAATTTCAGATCATCAAAATTTATTTTTATATCATCCCATGATACTTTGAGTAAAATACAAAGTGACATTTTTCCACATTTCATTTTTTGAAGAGAAAACTCATCCAAACCGACCCGGTCGTATGTTAGGATACCGCCGCTGTTCAATCATAAGTTCACTGGGATGAATAACGTATTTTGGGAAGCTGAAGGAAATTTTTGGAAGCCACATCCAGGCCTGATTATTGTCTTTTCTGTGGAACTGAGAAATCAGCTAAACATGAAGGTGTTTAAAGAAAAACAAGGTTATCTATCATTCTGGTGGTTACAGCCTTAAAGGAACTGAGAAGTGGGTTTAGCCCTTTACCTATCACCCCCAAACTGCTTACATGTCAAGACATTAACTTCCTTAAGGTCGTCATGGATACAAGGTTGGCTAACATCAGGTGCAAGAAAATCCTAAAATAATAATTGCTGTTAAACAGAATGAGTCCTCCCACAGTCTGACAGATGGAGTCCATTGGACTCTGCAAGCTTTTTAAAAACCATGCATGAACCCTGGAGGTTTTGTGTGTGTCTGTGTGTGTGGTTTCGGGAACTGACGGTTTGACAAGACAACCCTCTGTTTTTCTGCCATTAACCATAAAATTGAGCACATTTTAATTACGAAAATAAATTTGCTCAATGGAAACACACCTGATTTCGAGAAAAAAAAAACATGTTTTTGACAAACGGTTTTTGTTCTAGGTTGAGGCAGGGGGTTTTTCTGTCTGTATTGAAATTGATTTTGTATTTCGCAAAACTGCAATGGAAAAGCTTTTTTCGCTTCACGCGGGTCACATGACCAACAGAAGACGACAGAAGTGGTAGAAGGACGATGGTTTTGGTTCAGCTGGCTCCACCAAAGCTCTCACAGCATTTTATGAGCCATAAAAAGTAACTTGATTGTGCTATGAAATGGTGCCATGTGCCTGGAAAATACATAATAATGGCCATTTGAAAAATAAAATATGGAAAATGTGGACTGCTTTTGTATTCGGCCTTCTTTACTCTGACTCCCACTAACTAAATCCAGTGCAACCATTTGCCTTCAGATGTTATTTAATTAGTAAACGAGTCCACCTGTGTGTAATTGGATCTGAGTATAAAAGCAGCTGGTGTGTTTCTGGCCTCAGAGGTTTGTTAGAGAACGTTAGCGAACATCATGAACACCCTGAAACATGGCAGGCAGGTCATCCACATCATGCACTACTTTGTGTTGGTCGATCACATAAAAGCCCAATCAAGCACCATAAAGTTTGCGGTTGTGGCAGACGCGGAAGGTTTCGAGCATGGGAAAGCTGTGGAACAGACTCCGCTCTTCCAAACCACAGCGTTCGAACACGGCCCCTCTTTAAAATGTTTTCAGGGAAGATTTTCTTTTTTTTTTTTTTCTTTTTTTTTTTTCCTTTTTTGCATGGCTGAGGTTTTCCTGTTTGCCGGAATCCGGGTTCCTCGGAGTGCGGTTATTTGCCTCGCTCTTCTGGACCTCAATTAAAGTTTATGCAGCGACGCTAAATCATGCGGATGAGATCCCAGTCTTGGCCTTCAGCAATGGCGAACTTGTCACATTCCACCAAAACAACCCCGATGTGCTGGAGCACACGCGATGAAAAGAGTGAAAGTGATAAAGGAAACAAGAGCGCCGGTTTGTGGTCTGAGTTCGTCTCCAAAAAACCACAGAACAGAGAGGAAGGATCCTTCGTGTTTCTAATGGCGAGGCTCACGGAACGGTGATAATACTCGCATGTTTTCACAACTAATTATGGAGTCAAAGAGAGCAGCTTGTTTGCTTAGCTTGGCAGTGGGAATGGAATGAGGGTAAACAGCTTTGGTTCAGTACCACTGTGTTCAATTAACAGAATGGGTCTGCCAACCAGAACCCATAAAGCTCAGCAGCAACCATATTAAAGACCCGCTCAGTCATTGGCAATATGTTCGACAAGTTTCTTTCAGTGACTCAATTCACTAAGCGAAACACTTTACATGGATCAGTTACACACGGACTCATGTTTTCTTTTTCTTCTTTCTGTTAATTAGGCTGATTTTCTGCTTCCTGCCAATGAAAAAACTAAACAAAAAAACTCCCAGTGCAGGTGGAATGACTGGCTAAAATATTATAACTACTGGACAATATCTCCCATTCTACTCAATGTGCATTTCTATTCTATTCTGTTTTACTAGAAAGAATATTTAATACCTGGTCAAAGCTGCTTTTCTCTGATAATCCGGTCTCGCAGGAAAGCATATTTTAATTTATTGAATGTGACTGTAGAATCTAATGAAGCAATATTTGCCTTGCATAACCGTTTTTAAAGATGTCAAAAGTAAATGCTGAATTTTAGACGTAGCACACAGAGGGAAAAAAAACTACAAATATGCTTCACAATTAAGAAAAAACAAAAACAATACAAGACATAAAAACAAAGAAACAGTAAATAAAACAAAAAAGAAAAACAATTAACACATATGAAAAACTCTTTAGGGCCTTATTCTCATTTGATGTTTAAGGTCAAAGAAAAACTTTGAGTTTTTAATCTGACAGATTACTCCATGCTGTCATCGGTGCAGATATGTGGAGTTCAGATATTCCAGCAGAAAGCTCCAACAAATACATCAGATTTCTGCATTTCAGAAAGTCTACTATCATAAAACATGCTGTGAGAATATAATCAACAACAAATGGTTTAACAATTTCTATACTTTTTTTTTTTTTAAGAATTTGATCACTAACTGTACTAAACCAGTTCAATTAGCTAATTAGTTAGCTAGTTAGCTAGGTAGTTAGCCAGGACTGGTTTGGTCATCTTTCGTAGTTCCATGTTGAAAAGACAAACAAACAATTAATGCATAAAAAAGACTCAAACTGAGATCATCTTTGATAATAGAAACGATGACTGCCTCTGGGTGAAGAAGTTCAGGATGTCGTTGGCTTAGGATTTAGCTTTAGCTATTAGCATTAGCGCTGCTGCTAAGCCAGTAAATTCTGGAAACAAACATCTGTTCTCACTCTGACACAGAGACTTTCCAAACAACAGGATCCACATCTGTTTGTGTTCTTGCTTGTTTGTGTCTGGGCTGTTTCTGCCATTTAGGGCTTTGGCCAGGTTGAGTTTCAGGTTCCTCATTATGTTCTCTTGTCTGCGGATTTAACTTAGTTTTCTTTATGCCAATATCAGTTTTCAGGTTTTTGTTATAAAACCTTCTTCTGTCCTGGTTTGCGCCATCGTTTGTTTTTGTTTACTAGTCACCATCCCTCAGCTTCCTGCTCCGAATCTTCATTTGTCATTTTTGATTACTTAAACGCATTTAATTTGCCCCTGATGAGCCTCTAAAACCGAATCACAACACAGCAAGTCTGATGACTCTTGTTAAGGTATACAGTCTTATGTGACTTCTGAGGCGAACGGCATGCGACATTACTGTCAAATAAAAAAATATTCACCAGTGGAAAACATTCACTGGTGCCACTAATATTCCCAGGACTTTATGTCCCAGAAAGTTCAACCCCATGTCACAACATGCATCACTCAGACAGGTCACAGCGTCCATACTGACCTCCTCCCAGGTTCTGCAGACCTCAGTTAGAAAGTAACGTTTTATGACATCATTATATTTTGGACATTCGATTATTTGATTATGTTCACGGTGTTTTCTTGTGTTTAGCTGTTACCCATCTTCCCTTGTGTTCAAGCCTCTCTGTTCAGACTTTCTTTGTCAGATCCCAAGTGTTCCTTACTGGCTACTTTCCTAGTTTTTCTCCTTCCTTCCATGCTCTTGCAGTAGGAAATTGGCTGAGGACACGTTGAACTGTTCATCAGCAGAGCTCATTACAGGAGCTCCTTCTGAGTGCAACTCTGGTAAAAAAAAAAAAAAACTAAAAAAAAACGTTTAAATGGTTAATAGAGGAGCCATGTTGTGATGACTTCCTCAAGGCGGAGTTTCAGAAAGAGCAGGAGTTTCTTAAAGAGACACAGACCTATTTTCAAGGCATTAAATGATGAAGTCATATTTAATGTATGCAACATTTTTATAAGAACTGAAGAACATTGTGACTTGATTGTTCTGCATTGCCTAAACCTGCTCTAAAAGCAGACACAGGCAATGCATGGATGGACTTTCTTCCTCCAATATCCCTTCATGTGTCGCCACGGTGACGCAATCTTTTTTTTAAAAAATGTCTTCCAATAAAAAAAGAAAAAGTGGGTACTTTTTTTGTAATGTCACTATAATCCCTTAAAACTACAGAACAGTGTGTGTATTCAGGGTGTATTTGATGGCTTCACCATCCTTGAGTTGGAGCAAACTGAACGAAGTCTGGAAAATGTTGTGAGTCTCAAAGTTGGGATCTCTCCCGTGTGTCTCCTTAGACTAATGTTGTTCTCTCCTTCTCTCCTTCAGCTCACTAAGCATTTCTGGCCAAGTCAACTCTGTCGACACATTCAGCTTGGGGATCGGCTTGCGGACGGCCACGGCTAGAAAACATATTACGTTTCATGTTTAGTTGCCCCTCCAAATTCTTCCATTTTTAAAAATTTGCCTTCAAAATGTGATTTAAAAAAAACAACAAAAAAATAATTATCTGATTATTCTCAGCTGTCCCCTGCACCAGTGTAAACAAGAATGTTGGCATTTTCTTCCAGCTGAACATCTAAACTTCAAAACATCAGTTCAGCAAAGATAATTAAAAGCATAACATCTGGTTTCAGGGAGTTAGCCCCTCCTACCCCCACTTCTTTTTTTTCCCCATGTTGCAGCAGCATTCCTGAGAGCAAAAGCTCATCTGTGCAACTGTCAGACGAAAACAGAGCCATGTGTATCTCCTGATCTGGCCTGCAGAGAGGAGCAGCCGAGCGCCGCTGTCCTGCATGCCGACTCCTCACCGCGTCAAGAAAAAAGTCACCCAGGGTCAGCCCTTCAAAAGCACATTTCAGATGCATCCGTCACGGATCAGGGATTGTGTTGCTCTCATCGTGAACTTCTTCAGAGATAAAGAAGGATTACACTGGGGGGGAATCAAGTAGTAGCCTAATGGGCACTTTATCAATAGGAGACCCCTGATTCTGCAGGTTTTCATTTTTACACTGGCCCTAAAGGTTGAGATGGAGACGCTCTGCCGAGTCGTTTCTGCATCTCTGCGCTTGCTGTTGAGTTTTAAAAGGGACAGTTTGACGTCAAATTGACTTTTTTAGCTTTATATAATAATGTTATTACTTCATCAAGAACATACCTGGAGTGTTGCTTTGATTCTTTCATGCATGTTTGAGAAATCCTTTAATCTCTCATGGCAACTATTCAGCTGTGCAAAACACCTGGGTGAGCCTAGCTCCGCTTGCCCCATTAAGCTCCTTCAAACTAGCCAGCAGGAATTAGCAAACACTTGTTGAACACTGCACATTATAGAAGCTATTTCTCTATGAAGTGGTGATAAAAAGATTAAAAGGTTGATGGCCATGTTGCGATGACTTCCTGAAGGTGGAGTTTCAGAAAGATCAGGAGCTTCTTAAAGAGACAGATGGCCAATTTCAAGGCGTTAAATTCCTAAGTCAAATTTCTTTTAGCATCTTTTAACAACTGAAGTTGTTAGCCCTGTCACAGCAATAAATCACTTAAACACATGCTAAATTAAAATTAGCTCAATAATTTCCATTTGCATGACTTGTCATTTTTCTCTTTTCTCTCTTTCTACCAAAAACTGGATGACCAAAGACTTGGGTCTGGTGTTTTGGTCTCAACTGGAGCTATTTTTATGAAGGACAGTTTGTTTACAGAGACTTCATAGCTCATTCTATTTATTATTTCTGTTGTTAATTTTTGGATGTTTAAAATGCCTTCCAGCTCCAGCATTAAATGTTCACTACAGTTTAAAAATGGTCTCAAAACAACAATATTATTATTTATCCCAATAACTTCTGCAACAATTTTAAGTCCATCAAAATTTGCTATCGTGATAGGCTTCAACATAGTTACCTGATTGTACCATATACTGGCGTTAGGCACCTGGAAAATACATAAAACTGCTTCTTTAAAAAAAGATTTCATTCTTTCATATTTAGCAAAGCAAACCATGTCATCGCCTCAGACCGGCTCATTTAGCTCTGCGGCATTGCACAACCTTGGATGTGAGCAGAGGTTACCGAGAGATAACTGTCACGGTGCGCTCGTCAACCTGCCTCAACACCTTAGAGATGCCCGGTGTGTTGCATAAAACCAGCATGCACTGCATGTTTTCTGCTCCGTGTCGCAGCACGGCTCGGGACATAGCCGCGGCACGAACACGCATGGAATGTTTCCCTTCTGGTTACCTGAAGGCAGCAGCTGCTTCTCGCTGAAAACAACACGGTGAGAGCAGCAGGATGTCAGGTATCCAGTAAAAAGGAAACCTGTAAAACATACAAAAGTAATCAGGTTGAAACAATCGTGAATTGCTTTGTGAAAAAGGAAATCGTGCTAATTGTAAACACATCTGTTCCATGCTGAAAAATAAAACAAAAAAACAATGTTCTTTCTCTGCTCTGAGGGTTATTATTTTTAGGAATTGTTCTTTATTTAGAGAAAAAAAAAAAAAAACGGTCGAGCTTTTTCTTAATGTTTTTTTTTCCATGCATGAGAACATTTACTTTATCTGACTGCAGCCTTGTCCCTCACTTTGTTCTGTTGCTTGGAGACAAAGTGAAATAATGAAGCTCTGTGTGAACAAGACCCTTCTACTTCAAGCTAAATATAGATGGAAAAACAACTACTTTAAAATAAAAAAGTTCCCGCATATTTCTGTCCTTTTTCCTCCAAACAATCAAATTCGTGAACATTTTCAACCCCTGTCAGGTATATTATTCAGATATTAGGAAGACCATTTAAAGCACCTTGCACTCAAAAGCGTATTACATAAGTTAAAAGATTTGCGTCCAAGGTCGACGATGTGTAAGGAATGTCGTGTATAAAGACGGTTCCAGCTCCTGGAACAGGAACGGCTGGAATGTTGCATGGCTGTGCTATGTTTGTCATCAGATTTGGCCGGGAGAGTTCTCTCTCGTGTATGACGAATGGCCGTGTGAACCTCTCACTCCATTACAGACACCGGCCAGTGGAGTCTCTTTCTACAGCAGTCGCTTCGATGAAAACACAGCTAGGCAGCGGCGGTGGTGAAAGAAACAACGAGCCTCTTTCAGTTGTGCGGTTTTACACATCAGAACATCCGACTGGACTCTGAATCTGTTTACATCCATCATAAATCAGCAGGCTGCTGACTGCTGCAGGTTATGAATGAAAAAAACAAAACAATAAAGCTGAACTGGATTACAGTCAGTGGTTTCGTTTAGTGGGCTGAAGTAGTTCTTCTCTGTGGCCGTCGGTCTTCTGGACCTGCTGTGGAGAAATCTTTGGAACGTTGCTTCAATGCTTACACAATCCACTTCCAGCCAAGACTCAGCTCTCACACAGGTGGGCTCATGTTGAAGTGTACGATGCTTTGCGATTGGTTCATGTTCCCAAATTATTACACCAACACTCACACACACACACACACCTCTTCCGAGCCTGTGGTTTATTAGCATCAAAAAGTCCCTGTAAGAGTATTTATCAGTCGACGTTACGTCAGCACTTGGATTGTGAACTGACCAAGAATTTGTTATTCTAACTATTTAAACTGTTTACAGAGAGGCTAATAAAATGATTTGCAGCCAGCAGCCAGCGAGGATCACCTATCTTCACCAGGCGCAATGCCCACACGCAGCTTTGTAGAATCTGCAGATGTCCGAGGTTTTATTTGTATTTTGGTAAATAACCAGACATTTTCCCATGTTATAAGTGAAATAATCTGCCATTGGAACAAGAACGTTTTCATCAAGATTAAGGAATTATCAGCTTAAAATAAAGCTCCTATATTTTGCTTACAGAAGTCACCTGTAAGTTAGTTAGCCTGATATCAGGTGTACTCAAAACTGGACCAGAAATCCTTGGTAAAACTTTGTGTTTTTGCAGTCTGAGCCTGAAGTGAATGTAATACGATTGGTGGCTTTTGTCCACTCTTCAGGAATCTGTCCCACTGTGGAAACAGCTTTATGATTCCAACCCAGGAACAAGTGCTTCAGCAAGGCTATTGCTGACATCCTTTTTTAAACCCTCATATGACCTCAAAGGTCACAGTTGGTGTCTTACTAGCCTTTCATTACCTCAACAAGGCAACATTTCTGACCTGACAGTAAAATCATACAAATGCAAGTCTGCGCAGATGATTTAGGAAAATCCAAGTTTTGCTGAGTTAAAATATCTCTAGGTTAGAGATATTTTTGCGTCTATCTCCTCAGCTCAACTCAAGCCTCACTTCCTCTGTGGCATCCTCAGATAACTTCTCCTGGTTCTGGCCAAAAGTCATGTCTGGTGGGGAAAACAATATTTCTGTCCTGACTCACCACCGTGGGACGAGATAAAGCTCTCGGGCAATCATGAGTTAGTGTATCTAATTCTCCCGTCACATCTTCACATCTGGATTCAATGATGCTCAGCAATGCCGGTCACAAGACTCTATCATCCACGTCTGCAGATGGCACCCAGACAGCTTCAGAACTTTGTTTGTTTCAAGCAAAGTTCTGAAGTTCCAAAGTCCCTCCCCACCCCCCCACGCCCATCCCGCACCCCATTCAGTAGGTCCTCTGACTTTTACGGGCATTAGTCTACTTGATTAGATTTCTGGATTTATTTGAGTCATCTGAGTGTTCCACGATGTTCAACTAGTGAGAAATTAACATCTCTCTTCCCGGTACTTTGTCAATGAAAGTCACCTTGAATTGAGTTTTCCAGCTCAATGGGTGAAGAGGTCGTGTGGATGAACGAAAAGGAGACGTTTTGTACGAATGAGCCCCCGTCTCAGAGGAGGCGGCCTCTCAATCTACGGTGACACGCAAATAAAGGTGTGTTCATTGTTACATAGTGGAGGCGCTCAGGGAGAGGGCACGACAAAAAAACACCTCCACAATGACATGGAGGAAACACAATCCCTCTCCTCTCAGGCCTTTAATGCTCCTGGTTTTTGTCCTGGCTGATAGGAGGTTTTGCTTTTTCTGGGTCTTTGTGATGCTTCGACGAGTGTTCGAGTTTCAGACCGGTCCTTTGGGACGCGATGGGAAAATGGAAAATAAAAAAGTTCATGATATCAGCCTGAGCTAACATTTACTTGTTACTTGATAATTTGTTGCATTGTAGCCGCCAATGTATTTTAAAGTGGCAGTGTTGTGTAAAATTCACATTTTTAAGCTTTTGATGATGTTATAACGTTATTCCACCATCATTATCATCAAATACATATCTGGGGTGTTGCCTTAATTTTTCGTGCATGTTTGAGAAATCCTTTGATCTCCTGTGGCAGCCATTCAGCTGTGCAAAATAGCTGGGTAGGCTTAGCACCGCCTTCAAGACGTAGCTCCTCCTCCAGCTGCAACTTCAAAGCTTTGGAGCTAACAGAGCTCACAGAGCAGCCTTCACCCACAACCTATGACCTATGACCCCCCGCAAGTGGTGGACAATGTCTCCAACCCCACGCATTAAGCTGTTGCTGAATTTCAGGATGCTGCATCCTCAGTGCACTAAGCATCAGAGATCAGAGATCCTTCCTCCCAGCAGTTGTTTTGACAGCTGTTAAACTCTAGAACGGTCACGGCTCCCAACAAGCTCAATAAGTGTTTACATAGAAGCTGGTATTTGCACTGTTTGATTTCCCTGCAGGTATTTATACATCTCTGTTGTTTGCACAGTTTTCATTTTTCATATATCAATAGTCTGTCTTGATCCACATATTGTACATTAACATATGTATATATATATATATATATATAGGACAAAACTACAGCGAAGGCGTGTATTCAACAAATGCACTTAGGAGGGAATAGTTCCTTATTTATTGAGCAGCACATAGTGAGGGGTGTTAGCAGCAAAGCAACACCCCTCACTATGTGTTGAGCGAACTGATTCATTTCTAACAGTTTTGATTATTCATGTTTGTAATCTGTTATCATTCATCCTCAGTTTATTTTTTATTTTTTTATAAAGGCTACAAATGAAACGAGAAGCGCAGGCAATATGAGAAGGTCGCGCAACTGAAGGTCAGGCAAACACCCCGGGTGTTAGCAGCAAACCATGACAAAAAACAAGCCAATAAACAGGCAGTTTCCCTAAAAATTGCTTGTGCAGAATCATTTTGGTCATTTAAACAATAAGAGATGCCCGTCTCTTTCAGCCCGCCGTTCAGTTAGCAGCACCGTCATCAGACAGGTGCTGCTTCAGGTGAGAGCAGGTCCAAATTTTCCATGCAGATCCTTTGGCCCGGATAACTTTCCGACAGTGAAACCACCTGGGATCACATCAAAAAAACTGCGCCCCATTCTCTCACACAACGCAACATAAAAGATACACACAAACAACACACACCTCCCCTCTCCTTCCCTTAGGCCACGCAACAGGGAAATCTGCCGTAGCGACAACACGCTTCCCCTGGTACTTTTCCACAGATAACAAAGGCTAAGGAGTGTCGTGTTGCAATACTTGTTGATGTTGACTTCGCTGGTTTATGGTGCACACATTCCATATAGGCAAGGTAGACCCAAAATAAAGGTTGCTTCAGTGAAGCTGATTTGTTCTTTTATAGGAGCAGCGAGCTGGCTACTGTTGAACACCTGAAGTTTTCCACTGTCCTCTATCAAAGGCATCCATCTTCATTAACTGGCAGCAGATGCGCAAGGGTTGTGAAAGGCTCCGGGAACGAAAACAGAGCAACAGCAAGAATCTGATTTCAGAGATTAAAACCAGAAACGCTCCGGAGACGAGCAGAGAGCGTTAACGGTGGAAGATGTTTGACTAATTGTGTTTGCGGCTGCAGATTTTACAACGTTCCGGGAAATTTTTATACAACTTAATGTACAGACAGCAAAAGGTCACATTTAACCACTTACAACTGAAGAAGTATTCGACTCCCTCCTTGTAGATTCAACAAAGCCCTCATTCATCCATTCATTTATTTCCCCTTAAGTACATTAAATAAGGTCTGACCGCAGGGACATGAGTCCCAGTCCTCAGAAGACCCCAAAGGAACAAGATGAACCCAATAATGGGATCTATATTTGGTCGGCACAAAACCGGCCTGTTGTTTTGTTTGGACAAACTGTGCTGTAAGGCATCCAAAAGGACTATGAGGTTAATTTGTTGCAATTAATCCAATTAGTTGATCCAGTAGTAGGGGAGTATGGAGCGGATGTAATAGAGCGCCTATGAGAAGTGGTGGGATCGGAGATTCACATCGTGGATGGTACTGTGTGATGCTATCGCCGCGATATGGAGCCAAAATTACCGAGGGTCTATTTTAGATGCCGTGTTGAAGCTCTGCTGCGAAGAATAAAGGGAGTTCTGAAGTCGAGACAAGATGAAAGATAAATAGTGGTGTAGATTCTCCAAGTTATGATTTGATACTCGTTTTTTATATATCGACCAGATTTTCGATATCAATATCGGATCGGAATAACCCTGTGTGCCTTTAAGCAATCATCCTGCACTGCAAAGAGAAGAGGTGCCGAGACGGACAAGGCGACTGTTAATGCTAATTCGATATTTTCATGCGTGGCTAACAGAGACTGAACGACTTTCTCCACTGCCATCGTTAAAACTGGCACTCTAAAAGAGAATCAACGTCATCGTTCACAACTTCTCCTTCTGTTCACTGATTTGACTGGCTGAAATTCTACCAGAGCAATCCACTTCAATGGGAGAAATCCCATATGAAACATTGAAGGGAGATGAGAATCAAGCAAAATTGTGTAGGAAGGAAACAGCCAGGCTAGGGCTAACACAGATGGAGTCTGTGCTAAGGTTCACCGGCGGATGCATTTGTTATTAAAAATTGAGAAGCTTTTTTTCGTCACTATTGCTATTCTTTCAATGTGTTTTTGTGCTTCTACCTGCAATTGTGTTTAGGGACAATACAGTTTTTTTTTAGGAACCTGCTTATTGAGCATTTGAATGCATATCGATGCATTGCTGTAGCTTTTCAGAAGTTGCATAAAACTCACTCAGATGAGTCGTGACGTCACTCTCAGATCCAGCTTCTCACTTTTGAGACAAAGTGTGTGTCGCCGTGGGACTGGTTGTGTGTTGTGTTTGCTGATGTACAGCATTGCTGAACGACGATACAGTGGACCCCTGGTGTTTGGGGGAGGGGGGAGCTGGCCTTTATGTCCAGACCCATTCAATAAATGAATGAAAAGCCCGTTTATGTCAGGAACTTTATCACTAAGTGAATGTTTGAAAGCATTTTAATCGCGATGATATTCCACTTACAAATACAACATTTAAAATTAGAATTTTACATCAGAACATTAAAAATAACATGTAATTATTTAATACAAAAATGTGGGCTAAATAAAAAAGTATGTTTAATACTTGCTTAAAAAGGTTGTTACTTTATGTTCGTTTGGACAAATGAGCTTAATCTGAACTCATATTTGAATTTATTAAAAATAAATTTATTAAAAGATAGACAGGCAGACAGACAGATAGATATAGTTGCCATCTGAAGAAATGCATCAAAAACAACAAATCAGAAACAGGAGGAGGGTCTTAGCGCTGTCAATCATCCTAATGTACTCCTTGCTAAATATGCTAATGTCAGAGAAACAATCCATCATTACAGGAAAGCCATTTATCCATTGTCATTGGTGGCCATGCTGATTAGCTTTAGCATTCACAACAGACTGTGCTAACCGTAGCAGAGCAAAGAGTAAGGGGATGGAGATTGATTGACAGCTGTAAGACCCGCCTCCTGGCTGTGATTGGTTGTTTTTAGTTAGCACTGGAATAAGGCAGAGGAGCTACATTTTTTTCAGATCATCTGTCTCATGACATAGTGTCATGACATAGTGTCATGACATAGTGTCATGACATAGTGACAGTTTCAACAAATACATAAAAAAAAAAAAAATTTTTGAAAAAGGTTGCGTGCTGCAGCTTTAAGATAAGATCTGTGGAAAAACCTACTAATAGATGGATTTTGCTGTGAATAATTCGGAGCCAGGTTCTGCATGAAAATCTGTGAATACTGAATGGCGAACAGGCGGGGGGCCCACTGTATATGAAGATCCACAGAGAAGATGGAGAAAACAGCAGCGTACGGAAAATTTATGTCTTCCATCCATCTATGAGCCTCCAGCTGGAGTCAGATCTGGATAACCTAACACCGACTGAAAGCTTTATCAAAAAGGAAAGAATGTGTAAAAGTCTCAGCAACTGAAACGTCCCCAGATGTCCTGTGGGGTTTCGTCAGCTGATTTCTCTTTGTCCTTTGGGTAAATTACCCAGTAGTAAGTTAGCATGTGAGAGAAGTTCGAAGAGACAAATAGGAATGGAAGGAAGTTTGTTTTTTCCACACATTTGTGGAAATCCTTGTTCAAAAAATGTTAGGAAATTCACAGAAATAAATGCGGCCCAGATGTTAGAAAGACACCGCTGTTGTTCGACTGTTTGTGTGTGTGTGTGTGTGTGTGGGGGGTGTGTGGGCGTGTGTGTGCGTGTGTGGGGGTGTGTGCGTGTGTGTGTGTGTGCAGCGCATTCTCCGAGTGGGACTTTGAGCTGAGTGCAGAGTACAATAGAGACCTCTCTTTGTACTGCTCTAATATTTAGTCTCAGTTTGATAGACTCATACTTTCGAATACACTCCAAAACAAGTGTATTCGAAGCACATTTAGGCACATTTAGGCATGTTCTTCACGCTTCTCAGGCTTTCGCTGAGCCAGAACAAAGTTTCATCTTGTGACAGTAAAAAGAGTGGAATTGTACAAAATGCTAGAATGTGGCGTTCTAATATCCCACATCATTACATGGCTGTTGCACTATTTTATTACGCCTGGCAACAAAGTGCCGGGCAATGGTGTATGGCATGACTTTGATTGTTTATTTAATATGTTACTTTATGAGAGCAGGTTGTTCTGGCCTGGCTAGAAGCGTGTTCTCTGCTCCGGATTGCCTGGTACTGAGCCAGCGGCCTGCAAGCCACAGATACGTGAGTAACAAAGAGCAGGGTTAATGTTTGATGCTGAAAGTAGCAAACTCTGCTTCTATTTATTTTAATACGAAACCTTAACTGCGGCGGACCACATCGAAGGCAATACAGCTAGTAGTTCATCTTTTACAGCTTTGTAAATGTTTCAGTTCCAATAAGTCTGCTTAGTGTCCAGTTCTGGCTGGTATAAACAACCGAGGGCGGAAAAATATCTGTCAGCACACACATATTGGATAGAATATGTATGACAGCATGTCAGCGCCATTATACATAGAAGAAAAAGACAAGAAAAAATATAAGAAACTGAGATTTAGTCTCGGTCTTTAGGCTTAATCTCAGAAAATTTCCAGAAAAAAAAAAACATGAATATTTACGAGTTTGAAAAGTCGAGAATTTGCTAGGAACAAAATCTTAAAATCTTAGATTAATTTCAGACATTTCTAAGAAAAATAAAACATGAAAATTTCCGATAAGTTTTTATCTAGACAGCATATTAGGCCCATTGTTGACAGAAACATGTAAAGAGTACATTTCCACCAAAAACACTGAAATTTCTGAGTTCAGAAAGTGAAAATTTGCTAGAAAAAACTCCAAAAATTGCAATTAATATCAGACTTTTTCTAGAAAAAAAATTGGAAATTTCTGAGTTTGAAAAGTCCAAAATCTGGCTACAAAAAACAGACTTTTAAAACTCAGAAATTTTCAAAGTTTTTATTTTTTTCTCAAAAATATCTGAGATCAATCTAAACAATTTTTTATATTTCTCCAGCTAATTTTTTGACTTTTCAAACTCAGAAACTTCCTTATTTTTTCTTGAAAATTTTTTTTGGGAGAGATTTACTCCTCCATGTTCTTTCTATAAACAATGACCCTCATACGCCATTGTCAATATGTCATGGTTTGAACATGTTGCCCTTATCAGATCAAGGCAACATATTCTTATATGGGATTCTTGGGAGTCTGACACGGTGTTGCCTGTGTGTTAAAGTAAACTCAAGTTCAGTAGTTACCAGGCGAAACGCCTGCGGGTTAAATATATACCTGTGAGTGAGTCGCAGAGAGACTCGAAGTTCACTGTAAATGTCACATGGATCATGTAAAGAGCTTTTTATTGGCTCTCTGCAGAGCACACTTCGACCGCAGTTAAAAACAACGCAAACAACGTTGAACTTTGTGTCATTCATGAATAATGGCCATTGATTCTTTTCCAAATCGGTTTGTTTGCAAAACAACTAGTGAACATTTGCTTCAAACACAGATGACTTTTTCAGGAATGCACCAATGCAAAAAATTTGGCATAACTATCCGACATTGATACTGTGGCCAATAAGCAACATTTACCGATATCATGTATACACATACATTTCCCTACACCTTTGACGCTTTGTAAAGGTGATTCTACATTGCTTCTCTGCAAACAAAATAAAACTATTGTCAAAAATCCCACCTGACCAACATCCCCCTCCTGAAACACAAATGGCAACAAGACGGACATAAATATTAGCCGTCAATAAATAATATTTAAATGTAAAAAATGACATCAGCAGATACTGGCACTGCTCTACCTGATGGCTGCAGTTCATCAGGGTTTCTAGACATTTGGTCCTGCGTGGATCTCTTAAAGTTCCGACCAGTGTTTTAACTAGACCGGTGGTTTAGATGTTGACTAGGTCGTTGTAATCCCTTCCAGTCGTTGAGCCACTGACCTGTTTAAGACCCAGAGTGGAGCAATCTTTAGCTCTAAAACAAGATGGTGTCACATTTAGTAAACAGAGGAGCTCCTGGCCTTGAGGTGCCTAAATCATCATCCCTCCATCACCTGTAAAACATTTTGAACTCTACATCATGCTAAGATGTTACCCCATCATCAGACACACATCTGGAGTGTTCCCATGGCAACCATTCGGCTGTGCAAAACACCTGGTTGGACCTAGCTCTGCCTTTGAGGCGCAGCTCCTCCTCAGACCTGAAGTTTCTATGTTTCCTCCTCAGAGAGCAGCACTCCCACACTCAGCACCTTCAGACTAGCCAGCAGCAATTAGCAAACATCTGGTGGAGCTGCTTAACTGCAGAGCTCTTTATATGAGCTACTTCCCAATGAAACAATGTTAAAGGATTAATAGGGAAGTAACGATGTGATGACTTCCTGAAGGCAGAGTTTCAGAAATGGCAGGAGCTTTTAAAGAGACAGAGACTCAATTTTAAGGCGTTAAATAAGAAAGTCAAATTTCTTTCAAGTCATGTTCGATATATATATATGAAATTTTTATAACAACTTGAGGAAACTAAGTTTCCAGCTGGGCTGTAAAATGCCCAAAAACACATAATACCGTCCCTTTAACAGAGGTAATCACACCTGGAAGCAGCTATTGTTTACATTATTTTCCCCCACATAAAACTTTTTCATACTCAGCAATAATTACAGTTGTGTGTTTGTGTTCACTTGAGGTGAAATTTAACCAGAGCAGATCGCTGTATGTTCCACTGACATGTTTAACAATGGAAATTAAGACAGAGCGCACTTTTTCCTTTTTTTTTCTTCACCATGAATGTAAATCATGCATACTGTTCCCCAAATTCAAGCGCACGCTGTCACTTCAGCCGACATGAACACACTCCCCCCTTTTGTTCCTCTCCCGACATCCCCTTTCCTCCTCAAAAGGGAAAGAGGGGGAAGAAGGCAAAGAGTCGTATTTTACTGACACGACCTTTGGTCCCAGTCAGGCAACCATGTGCCTGGATCATGTTTTGGGAGAGGCGTGTTGCTATCCGTCTGCATCTGGGCCCCAGGTCAGCAGAGTTCGTCAGAGGGTGTGTGGGAGGGTGGAGGGAGACACTTGTTAACACATAGGACAGATTTATTTAACCAGCTGAGCAGGAGAGAGAAAACCGCTGCCGATTTGTTCCTGGGTTGGCTGGAATAAAGCAATGAGGGCCGTTTGTTTGTGAAACCAGCAGCATTGTTTTAACAAGCCCAGCGGACAGACAACGTCTGTTTGATGAAAGGAAAACGCATCACATGATCTGTCAAGGCCTGTTCGTTTCATATTGTTAAGGAAAACTTCACTGAAGTCTTCGCTGCTGTGAACTAGGCTTTGTCTGCCTCTTCAGAACAAACGTGTGATGCAACCATTTCATGGCACTGACCTCATGGCACTGACCTCAGGACCGCCTCACAGCTCATGTATGTGGAACGGAGAGCTCCGGTCAGCTGACATGTTGAACTTTATAATTGCGCTTGTGCGGGTTCTTACAGATTTCTTCTGTTTTGGGGCAGTGGGGTTGTCCCATACAACATAAAACACAGTTGTCAAATAAAGACTTTATAACTAAGGGGGGTAAAGTTCTCCAAGCACACTTGACCCAATGTCTGATTGTACCACGATTAGCATAAAAAAAACTAGAATAAAGTTAATTCAGCAACATAGAAAAGTTGTTTTTTTTACAACACAGACCTGTTTGAAGTCATATTAAAGCATCCCAGACTTTGAATAGGTTCCTTTAAAATCCTCACTTTATCTTTTGGGGTGGTTTCGGATCATTAATCAAAGTGTGATTGAGAATAAATTCAACAAATGTTACACAGACATTGTCCTTCCAGATTTTCCTGTCGAGAGCACAACTCAGTATTCTATCAAGAACCACTAGTCGTCCAGGTTCTAGAGCAGCCAAGCCCTTCCAGACTATCAAAATACCACCATCATGTTTGACGGTCTTATGTTAGTTTCATACCAAAGATAACAAGACAACTTTCAACTTGTTCTATGCTTAACTTCGTACAAAGTGTCTGGACCCTTAGCCATTGAGAAATGATTGAAGTTAGAATTGATTGAATCTGATTTTAGCCAGTCTCTAAACATTTGATTGCGATGTATGCAACACGTGGGCTAAATGAAGTTTACCAAAAATTGTGAGCGCTGTAAAAAAAACAAAAAAAAAACATGGATATTTTTACAAGCAATAAAGCATCTTAAACATTTCTTTTGCTCCGACTTTAATTGCTCAATATTTGGAGGCGTGGCCAACAAGAACCTAATGGCTTTGTTATCTTCCTCTGCTCCCATTGAGAAAACTATAAACATAAGGGCAGACTACAATTCTAGCACATCACAGAAAATTGATGTCAAGATTCATAACTTCTCCTTCTGTTCTGGTTGAAATTCAGCTGGAGAAATAAAGCTCAATAGAAGAAATCCCAGACGGAGCAATGAAGAGAGATGAGAATCAAGTGAATAAGAAGACAGTGGCCAGACTGTCAAATTGTCAAATGTGTAAATTTGTGGTTTTTATATTTTGCTTAGATTTTTGACATTAGTCAGCAGTGGTTTTTCCCTTGGAGCTTGACAATGGGGGCCATTTTTGTCTCCTACTGTTGAATTATGCACTCTGACCTTAGCTAAGGTTAACTGGCATTGCTTTACTCTATATGTTGTTCTTGGTTCTTTCCTGGACTCATTTCCCAGATGAGTTTGTCCTGTGTACCTGAAGCAACCTCAGTAAAGTGGGAAGGTTGCCCACTGTGGGTCACTGGAGTCCTAAAGCCTTAAAAAATCCTTTGCCACCCTCTCCAGACTCATTTCAATGACTTTTAGCCTCCTTCATGTAGTCAAACAGGTTCTGTTTAAGCCGACAGCAGTCAGATCTTGGCGTGACCAGAGAAACATATCAAAAAGTTTGGCTAATCACAGTTAAATCATGATTTATCAAGGCGGCGATGAAGCTTTATGTCCCAATTAACAGAACACAGAGTTCTGTTAATTGGGACAGTTTGCTTCCCTCGGTAAACAAAGTTCACTTCAAAATAACTTTCTGTGTTTACCAAGACTTTCGTTTGCAAATTTAAAATTTGTTCTGAAGCATTTAGGTGTGACAAAAAACCAACAGCAGGAGAAATCTGAAAGGCAGAAAATACCTTTATCTCACCCAAAACTGCCGAACACAGTTTATATGTACTTTTATATATTTTTATATGCACTTCTTTTTATTTATTTGTTCTTGTGTGTTTACAAAGGCCAGACGCATTACTTTGCTAAATAATCAAAAAGTGGCGTGTTTGTGAGATCCAGCCGATACCTTCTTGAGGAGATTATGTACCGCGTGCAGAATTCTGTCTCTTATTCGCTATCTGCAGCGAAGCTCTCGTGAGAAGCCGAAGATGTTGCACTGATGCACGCAAGCAAAAAGGCTGGCTAATCTGAAACCCATGCATCCTCTCGCCTGCGAGCAAAAAACACCAAGAACCGGACCGAGCTCTCTGCTGCACCTGACTGAGCAACTTTTTTTTTTGTCTCCTGTAATTCATTGCAGAAAAAGGATGTGGAGACGGCGCGCCCGCAGAAACGAGGGCCACCAAAGATAACCACAAGGGGAAAAACATCACCGATGCAAAACAATTCTCTACACTCCTTTTTTCGCCATGGCCACCTAAACTGCTGCAATTTAGACCTGTGGAGCTCCACTGCACGCTATCTTTTTCTGCAGATTGAAATTCATGATGACTGCGAAACCTTAATGTTTTTGCTGCTCGTTGTTTTATTTAATTTTGCATATTTGTGAAGGGGGAAAAAAATCTGCCTTTGCTCCACATTTTCAGTGACTTGTTGTGTGCAGCTGCAGGATGGACGTATAGGACTGTCTTTGTTGCAAGATCTCAAGTGGCAGGGAGATTTATTAGAAGCTCATTTATAATAATAATAATAATAATAAATCAAAGGTCTTTGCACTGTAGATATGAACATTTGGACAAGTTTATGATGATGCAGTAAACGTGATTGATATCATTATCAAGAGTAAATGTTTAATGTTTCTGGTGAACGAGGTTCTCCAAAATGCTGGAGGCAATAAAACATTTCAAAAATATTTCTGAGCTTTTTTTACAATTTGCATTTTTACAAAACAGCTGTCCCAAGGACACCTACATGTAACTGACTCTTTTAATGGTGCAAACACCAAATATGCCTTAATATGCATTTATATGCACTTAGTACAGACAGTCAGTGTCAAGGGGAAGAAATTGTACTCCTGGATTGGCTGCTTCACAAACGCCAGCCAATGGGGTGCCACGTTGCATCCATTTAAAATAAAATAAATCTGTGAGTAAACCTGACTTCTATAAGCACCTCGTCACACTAGATTTTTATTCAGGGATATCAGAGTAAATTTGAATCAGTACATATGCATGCCACATTTTTCAGATTTGTTTTTGTAAAAAATAAAAAAATAAAAAATAAAATAAAATTAAAAATTAAAAACCGTGCATCGTTTTCACTTTTACATCTCACTTATGCATTACTCTGTGTCAAGCTATCGCGGAATATTCTAATAAAATACATAAAAGTTTGTGGTTGTAAGAAGGCAAGATTTGAATGAAATTTCCTTCTGGCAAAACGCAACCCGTCTTCGTATTTATGCAAGAAAAACACACTGAACATCTTTAAAGGAAACCCAGCAGGAACATGCACAATGTCCCTTACACACAAAGAAAAATTCATTTACAACTTAAAGAGCCACGGCCTTGGCTTTATAATGTGTCAGGCGCTATGAGCCCACAGCTGCTGAAAGTTTCTCTGTATCACATTCTCTGTGTTTAGTGTTTCAATGGCCCACTTGTTTATTTGTGCACAGCAATTTATGTAACAGATTGAAATTCACTGCAAATCCAATAAGCGATCTGCTTTACTAAAAGGGAAGACAGCAAAAACAGAACAAGATTTAGCGTACGAGGAGGAGATGAATCATCTGTGGTGGATTTGGGAGAGTCCAGCTAATAAGGAACCGACCCAGACATCTAGGAATATTTCAGATCTCGTCTCCTTATCTATGCAGCGGCCTGTTCCCAATGACTATTGCATCACATTTATATCTGTCATAAAGAAACGTCATGAAAGTCATCAAGGACTTAGTCACAAATATCCGGTTCCTTATAGATTATATACTACATATTACTACTATTATTATTATTATTATTATTATTATTATGTCACTATACTATTATATTACTATTATTAATATTATTTTTAGTTATTATTATTATTAGACTCTACATTCCATGATTTGGTTGATTGGTTATTTTTCCTGGGTGTGTTTGTGTTGTGGAGGGAAACTAGAAAACAGAGCATTTAGTTTCCCGGCATGCATTATGATGTACTCATATTTTCAGTTCGCTTAGGGCGTGTTAGGTCAGTAAGAAATTACACACAAGTAATAGATCATTTTCCACAATATGCCCGATGACACTGAGCGCGCATGAACATATGTGAGACGTGAAATAAGTTTTGACACATAAACATGGCTGGTGGAGTGGAGACATTAGTCCGTTCACACGTGTGAAGTTGTGACAGATGAGGCTGTCGTGTCCCCCTTTGGGGAAACAAGGAAATCAATTTTTCAGCTTGAATTAGCAGCGTGCGGCTGGGGCAAAAGTGAAAAAACAAACAAACAAACAAACCAACCAACCAACAAACACGCCGACATCACATTGCTCATTTTGGGAACACGAGCGGCTGACTTTCCAACGATTTTCGCAGGACCCGGGGCGAGTTTAGGTAGACAACGCACAGTCCTGTTCCTCACAGTATTTATAACTCGGTCAGCTGACCTTGCACTTGGACGCAACCACGACGCGGGGAGAGTTGGAAATATTAAAAACAGATTGATTTGAGTTCATAGAGTGGGCATATCTCACAGTGAGCACTATAAAACACCTAAAAGAAAGCGTGTCTGTGACGTGCACGCGGAGTGTTTGTCTAAAGTGCTTTTAATCCACTTTTAGGGGGCGAACGGCGAAGAGAGCCTCCCCCGCCCCGCAAATAATGGTACAGCCTTCTGTTGAAATTCCGAGAATTGAGCCGCTGTGTTTCTTAGAACTGGATTCTCAGAACTGGTGATGCTCAGAGTTTCGAGGAAACTTTTATAAGGTGACTTTTTTTCTCTCTCTCTTCCTATTTTCTCCGAAGTGTAGGGAAGTGGCAGAGGCTCGTGCAGCCGCTCCAGCTGCTGTCAGGCTGGGGGATTTATATGTGTTTTGTGAACATTTAAGCTGAGAGTGAACTGACATAATAGGAACTGCGGTGGTTGTGTTTGACAGCCGGAGTCACGTCGCGCTGTTTTAAACGGAAGTGTCGGGGCTGTGTTTGTTCACGAGGCAGACTTATTCTGTGTTTAGCAAACCTGTAGCTCGGGATAATTTTCTAACTTGTAGCTTAACGTTCGCACATATTATTTAACTTAATTTTTTTCCAGTTTATTATTTCACAAGTTTAATGTCATGTTGTGTTTAGCTGTGGCGTAACGGTACCGGTCTGTCTGGTTCAGTCGCTTCCAATTTTCTTTGCGCAGTTTCTTTTTTTTGACGGCGAAAGTACTTTTTATTCGACCCATTTTTTTTTTTTTTTTTTTTGCTAAAGCGTTGTTTTCGCCGTTTGTTTTGATAGTAGAGCCAGCTGTGAAACACTTAACGAGACCCTGGAGAGACTCCAGCACGGCTTTTACGCTTCTATTTGCAAACTTGACAGGACTTGTGCTGGCCTGCTCTCAAGCAGTAACAATTAAACCACTCCTTGAAATCGCTATCTTTTTTTTTTTTGTTTGTTTGTTTGTTTTTTTTTCACGTATGAGATTTAGTGTGGCAATTTCAAGGAGTTTAGAAACGCGGTGGGTGATTGGTTAGCTGGGGGGCGTGTGAGTGAATGTAAACTGGTTAAATTAGATGAGTACCCCTGATGTGGAGGTTGGTGGGTGGGACAGAAAACCTCTCCGTC